>BQNB010015183.1:52591-73703 GCA_026074375.1 Tanacetum coccineum | reverse complement strand
CATATTTACTTAGTTTCATCCAAAAGTCCAAGTTTTAAAAGTGCTTATTTTTGTGTGTTTAACAAGTCCTAAAAGAAAATTTTGCGAAAAAATAAAATAAAAGGGGAAGGTGGAAGTCTCAGGTGAGCATGGCTCGAACCTGAGACCTCAGCACCCTCACCCTTTATAAACACACACTCTACCGCTGTGCTACAATAGCTCATCCGGTAGAGTGTTTGTTTATCAAATTTATAAAGCCTTTTTGGCCTTTAAGCTTATAAGCCTTTTCGGGCTTATTCCAGCTTATTGAGATAAGCTGGAATTTTCATTTTATTTTTCCTAGGATTGTCTTAGCTTATTTTAAATTCTGCAATTTTTTCAAATTTTTATAAAATCGTTTAGTATTTTTTATAATTTATTTAGATTAAAAACTTGAAAAATTCATAAAAAATAAAATATTAATCAGAAAAATATAAATCTTTTTTTTAAATTTTCTTTTATTGCATAGTTTCTAGGAAAAATGCTAGTGTTTTCATAGGGTCATTTTTGCAACTTTTCATTGTTTAAAGAACGGGATTCGTTCCCGTTCTTGTTTTGACTCGTTTTTAGTCTTAATCAACTCCGTTTTCGATCTAGTTTTTTTTAAACTTCCTTTTTAATCAACTAGGACCCATTAATAGTTAGAAAATCGTTTTAGGATTTAAATTGAATAATTTAGGTTTTTAGCTCGCGTTTTTGGGTCACCGTTTTAGGATTTAAGTTAAATTGTCTACGTTTTAGGTTTGCTTTTGCTTGATTTGGAATTTTTACTTGTAGTAATAGAAAATCAATCATAATCTTGTCATATTCAAACATCGATTATCAATTCGTCATTCGATTTTCAATTGCACACCTCGTTGGGACATAACGACCCGGGAAATCAAACTTCCGGATATATATTGATTCTATTTGTGAATTCTTAACCAATCCCTAGCTAAGGGTATTTGGTTGATTGTTTGCCTATATTATATATATAATATTGAACGAATCAAACCGGGAAATCAATACTTCTGGATTTATATTGGTTCTCTTTGGGTAATATTGACTCTTTTCTTGGTCTAAGGGGCAATTGGTTGGGATTTGCATTGCATAGTTATGTATTATATATTATACTATCAACTAGAACCAATTTTTGGCACCGCTTGCGAGGAGGCTGTGAAACGATTATCGAAAGTTTTGGACTATTTGTGTTTGAATTTGTGAATATTTCTTCTATTTTTATAAACATATAAAAAAATACAAAAAAAAATTTCATTTTTTTTATTAGTATAATTATCATATAAAAAAAATTGTCCATAAAAAGAAATAATAAATTCACCAAGTGGTAGAAAAAACACAAATTTTTAATTCTTTCACATTGAAGTATTACTCACATCAATAAGGTTCCCAACAAAAGATTCACAAAACTTGCCATTTGTGTCACTTACGAGGTACGGCTCCCTTGAACAGTTAAACAAGTTATAAAGTGGGTTTACAGGTGGGGTTTTGTTCAAGGAACTATGACCCTAAAGGAGAAAGTTCTTAAAAGTACCTGTCTTTCCTTCTCCCTCCGACTCACCTGTGCGTTTATCTTTTAAGAGCGACCGTGAAGTAGTCGATTATTGGTTGAAGGTAGTCCTATTCTCGTTGTCCCGTTAAATAAATCTTCGTAATAAATTATTGAAACCAAAAAAATTAGTGTAAATTTTTCTTCATTTAGTGCATGCGTAATCGTTCTCAATAATTCACCGTAGACGTCGGTACAACAACAAGTCCCACAGACTCTCTGTTAACATGAACCATTTGATCTTGAGAAACCTAATAATAATCAAGAACCTCCCAATCCTCCCGTAGTTACGATGGCCGATAATCGTACTATGGCAAAAATGCTCCAAGCACCCACCGAGGGTTACGAGGATGCAATCATTGTTCCCGCAATCATCGCGGACAATTTTGAGCTCAAGCATAGTTTGCTTACTCTTGTTCAAAATAAACAATTTTTTGGACATGACAAGGAGGACCCGCATGCTCACATTCGATATTTCAACAAGATCACTTCTACGATGAAGTTCCCAAACGTCCCGAGTACGTCGGTTAAGCTTATGCTTTTCCCATTTTCCCTCGAGGGGGCAGCCCGGATTTGGCTTGAAAAAGAACCCCCTCGATCGATTTTAACTTGGGATGATCTTGTTTCGAAATTCATCAACCAATTTTTTCCTCCCTCCAAGACGACAAATCTTCGTAATGAGATCACAAGGTTTCAACAAAGATTTGACGAATCATTTTATGAAGCATGGGACCGATTCAATGATCTTCTTCGGGCATGCCCGCATCATGGGTTTTCGGAATTGCATCAACTCGATACATTCTATAATGCCTTGAACTCGAATGATCAAGATTCATTGAACTCCGCCGCGGGTGGTAACTTTCTGGATAAAATGCCTCGAGAATGCCTAAAAATCATCGAGAGCAAGTCCAAAGTTCGTCAATCACGAAGCAAGGCCATTGTTGCCAAAGTAAGTACGAGCTCTTCTACCCCCGGTATTTCACCCGATGTTGCTGAACTTAAAGACATGGTGAAAGCATTGCTTCTTGATAAGAAAAACCAATCCCAAGCTCCCGCTACCGTAAAAGCGGTCGAGGAAAGTTGTGTAACTTGTGGTGGTGCTCATTCTCACCGAAATTGTCCCGCCACCGATGGCAACGTTTATCGTGACAATATTCAAGAGTACGTGTCACAAGCCGCCGCAGTTAACTACAACCAAGGAAATACCGGTTACCGACCTCCGATGATTGCAAATCAAGTTCGACCTCCTGGTTTTCCTCCCGTTCAACAAAACCAAGGAAATAATCAGAACCGTTACAACCAAAATCAGGGGAATAACTACAACCAGGGCCTAATTTTTCGACCCCCGGTTAATCAACCACCAGCTTACCAAGCTCCGTCTTACCAGGCTCCAGCTCCTCAGGCACATGGTGTGTCAAAGGCTGATTTTGAAAGCTACGTCAAAGCTAACGATGCGGTGATGCAAAACATGCAAAGCCAAATGACCAATATAACAGACCTGCTCACCAAATTCATGAATAGTAATACCGCTTCTACTTCGGGCTCGGTTTCTCTTCCTAGCAACACCATTGCTAACCCAAAAGGTGATGTGAAAGCAATCACCACTCGAAGTGGTGTTTCCTATAATGGACCTTAAATTCCACCTCCGATTTCTTCTCTTCCTAAGGAGATGGAAAACGAACCCGAGGTGACAAAGGATACGGTGCAACCAAGCACCAAAAACATCCAACCTTTGGTGGTCCAAACTAATGACCAAATTGGTAAGCCCGTTGTTGCTTCAAAGACTAAACCAACATTGCCTTATCCTTCAAGGGCCAACAAAGAGAAGCTCCGTGAAAAAGACGATCTTCTAGCTTCAAAATTTATGGAGATTTTTCGGAATCTCCATTTCGAGCTAAGTTTCGCGGACGCTCTCCTACATATGCCCAAATTTGCACCAATGTTTAGAAAGCTCCTCAATGACAAGGATAAGATGATTGAGTTGACAAAGACACCGGTAAACGAGAATTGCTCGGCGGTTATCCTAAAAAAGTTTCCCGAGAAACTTGGAGACCCCGGTAGATTTCTTATACCGTGTGATTTTCCGGAGATGAATGAATGCTTAGCCTTAGCCGATCTCGGTGCAAGCATCAACCTAATGCCTCTCTCCATTTGGAAAGAACTAAGTCTCCCAGCTTTAACCAAAACTCGAATGATACTTGAACTTGCCGACCGAACGATTTCTACTCCAACCGGCATCGCCGAGGATGTTTTCGTGAAAGTTGGAACGTTCTTCTTTCCTGCCGATTTTGTGGTCGTTGATTACGTTGCCGATCCTCGGGCTCCCTTAATCTTAGGAAGACCTTTCTTGAGGACGGCACGTGCCTTAATAGATGTTCACGGTGAACAAATGACCCTTAGACATGATGACCAATCCGTGACCTTCAAAGTTGGTGATACTAAAACTCTCTCCTACAATATCATTGAAACGGTTAACCGAGTCGATGTTATTGACATTGCTTGTGAAGAATATGTTCAAGAAGTACTTGAAACTTCTGAAAGTGGCAATCCCACTTCTACTTCGGATCTTACGATCGATTCTCGCTCTCCATCTTTCACTCCCTTCGGAGGAAGTGATTTTCTAATGGAAGAGATCGATGAATTTCTTGAACGTGATGATTCAATACCACCGGGTGTTGATGGCATCTATGATTCTGAGGGAGATACTGTTTACCTTGAGGAATTGTTAAGTGTGATCAATAGTGACCCAAATCTCCCTCCGTCACCAGTTTGTGAAATTAATGTTCCTGAAAAGGTTAAATCTTCATGTGAAGATCCTCCCGACCTTGAACTCAAAGACTTACCATCCCATCTTGAGTATGCGTTTTTGGAGGGTGATGACAAATTACCCGTCATAATCGCTAAAAACTTAAAAGATGAGGATAAAACCGCCCTGATCAAGGTTCTTAAGTCACACAAACGTGCCATAGCTTGGAAGATTTCTGATATTAAAGGAATAAATCCACAGTTTTGCACCCATAAGATTTTGATGGAGGAAAATGCCAAACCCGTAGTTCAACATCAGAGAAGAGTTAACCCCAAAATCCATGAGGTTATTAAGCAAGAAGTTATCAAACTTCCCGTTGCCATTTATGGATCAGATGCTTGAAAGATTAGCCGGGAATGAGTACTATTGCTTTTTGGATGGATTCTCCGGCTACTTTCAGATCAAAATGAAGAAAATGAGTTAATACCCACTAGGTTGGTTACGGGATGGCGAGTTTGCATCGATTACCGAAAACTCAATGATGCAACTCGCAAAGACCATTTCCCGTTACCCTTTATGGACCAGATGCTTGAAAGATTAGCCGGAAATGAGTACTATTGCTTTTTGGACGGATTCTCCGGCTACTTTCAGATCCCGATTGACCCACTTGATCCAAGAGAAGACTACCTCACCTGCCCTTAACGGGACATTTGCCTATCGACGCATTGATGGGCGCATCTTTCTTTTGGTTATGACAATCTAATTTATTAAGTACGTTCATCGAGAAGGCGTAACAAAACTTGAAAAAACCCAGTTTTAAAACCAGCACATTCCTAAAGGTGACAATGTTGCAATCTTTCCACGATATGATTAAAAAACCATGAAGTCTTCAAGGATGATTTCACACACGGTTTTTTGTGAATCTTTCTTCTCCTGCCTCTTGTCCACTTAGACAAAAATGTCACTCTATAGGTGTGGAAGAACACGCAATCTGTCTAAATTGGGAACAAGTGCACTTCTTAATGGTCAACGGCGAAGGCATAGTCACCCTATGGCCATAAAGAACTCATTCTAAATCCGGGATTGAGGTTGATAAGGCAAAAAGTAGGATGTCAAATACGCACACATTCGCCTACAATCCCATCTCCCCCGTGAAGGATATTTTGCGCAGTTTTCTCGTCATGGGCCCGATCTTAAACCAGAGATTTATTCAGGATTTTTCCAAAAATCGCCCCGGCCATGACCCACCTCCTTGAAAAAGAAAACTCCCGTTTATCTTCTCGAAGGAAGTGCATGAATCATCTTTGAAACACCTTAAGAATGAAATTAACCCAGGCTCCAATGCTAGGTTTGCGCTCTACCCGATTGGACCGCCCTTTGAGAAGATCATGTGTGATGCAAGTGATTTTGCTGTAGGGCAGTCCTAGGGTAAACAACGTAAGACCAAGACACTTCCAGCCGATATAAGCAATGCAAAGCAAAACTATGACCGAGGCTCCAGGCACATTACACTACAACGGAAAAAGAATTACTTGCCGTATGTGTATGCTTTCGAGAAACTTCATTTCAGGCATATCTTGTCTTGTCCAAAATCACATATTGTATACGGTGACCTGAGCTCGGGCTCTTAAGTACTTCTGCTTGCATAAGCCTCCAGGATGCTAAGCCAAGATTGCTCCGGGGATTTTGCTGCTCCCAAGATTTAATGTCGTTATCTCGCGATAAAAAAGGAGCAGAAAATCTACGCCGCAAGACACCTTTTCAAGACTGGAAAATCCCATACAAAGTGAGCTCGAGCAAAAGGAAATTACGGAAAACATTCCTCTCGAGACACTTGGGTATGTTACCTTCGTGGTGATGAATAATCCCCACCATGGTTTGCCAATTTTGCAAACTACCAATGCGGGAATTTCTTGGTGATCAAAGGGATGTCGCCCAACAAACAAAGAAAGTTTTCATCAAAGACGATCAAAACACCTACTTTTGGACAAGACCCCTTTCTATTCAAGAGAGCATAGTTGCAAGACCAAAGGTAATTGAGGCGTATGTGTTTCGGGGCAGAAGCTTTTGACATTCTTAAAGCTTGCACAACAGTGGACACCCACCTGGGGACACTACGGTGCCATTACACCGCTAAAAAAGGTCTTCGATTCAGGATTTTATTGGCCCACGATCTACAAGGAAAGGCCACCACGTCCTTTGTCGCGCCCCTCATGTTGACCACATTTGACAACGGGTCAAGGCAAAGATTTGCGCACAGATGAGATGCCACATAAACTCTATTCTCCCAATTTGCGAACTCTTTGACATGTGAGAGATGGCATTGACTTTAGGGGCCATTCTCCCCGTCTTCAAGAGGGAACAAATAATAGCGTCAGTGGCAGTCGATTTCTCATTTATCAAAAATGGGTTGAAGCAAAAGCGCTCCCCACTCAATGATGGCCTAGTTGTTTGTAAATTTCTTAGAACATCTTCTCTTTCTCCGCGATTGTAGGTGTGTGCCCTCGTGCAACATCATAAGTGTCGAGCACGGAACCCATTTTTTGCAACTGACCAAACAAACGATTTTTTTTTTTTTTTTTTTTTTTACAAAGGTCATGCTGATCTAAATATCACGGTCACTCATCGTCCTCTTCCACCTGGCGTATCAACCACAATCACAAGTGGTACAAGGTTGAGAGTATTAGTCCATCGAGTGGTTTGAAAAGGATTCTGGAAAGACCGTGGGGCGAACATCGTGCCTCTTGGCTCGATAAATTAGATACAAGCACCTATTTGGGCTTTCCCGCACATAACTTACAAAACCACCCAACGGGTGTACTCCATATAAGTTTAGTGTACGGAAGGCATGTCATCTTCCGATCGAGCTCGTGCACAAAGCTAACTGGCCCCTCAAGCATACAAACTTGATCTATCAAAACAAGCGGGGTCTGATCACAGAAAAAGTACACTCCATGAACTTAATGAGCTTCGTGATCATGCCTATGAAAATCCTTTGATCTAGAAAGAAAAAATACAAAGAAGAAATAGCATGACTCCCAAAATTAAAAACACCAAACCCGCGTTTTCAAACTGACGAGGATAATCGAGTCCTGCGACTACTTTAACACTCTATATTGAAGAGATTTCTCGTGCAAATCTTAAGACCCCGCTTAGGAGTGGACCATACCTACAAGGCAATGAGTATGATCACTGTAACCGCACGATTTTTTCCTCATATGGCACTGTCCGAGTTTATCCAAAACTCCGGGCCAAATTTCAAAAGTGCATGGTCATCGATTGAAAACACTCTTTGGAGGGGACATACCATCCAGAGGATTGTCCCGGATCTCCAGACTTCCCCATGGACCAATAATTCGGGGGACGAGGTCAAGCATACGACCTTAAATAACGCTTTCGTGGGAGGGCACCCCAGCTTATCAGTAGTTCAGAAATGAAGTGTTTTTGTGTGTGAGGGAGGCTTAACATTTTTCCGCATACCCATTAGTTTGTCCAGTTTTGTGTGCTTTGTGTAGTATTTCCAGGATTTCCCGGATTGTGAAAACTCTCTGCTCGCAGTATCCACAAGAGTTTCACATCCTCAGCATCATTTTGGGAATCATAATCCAAATCCTAATCGAGGAGGCTAACTTTTACTCTTGTCACACTTCATAAACCACCCTTGAGATTTACGTAGGTAACCCCTTTTGAAACAACGAGGAACGATGTTTTAGGTTCTAGTAATGGGGGGTCTTCGATTTTGATTTTTGCCTGCAATGGCCGTAGTTATCAACGCAATCCCGTTTTACCACTAAATCTTTTCAAAATACCATAAAAAAATTGAAAATTTTAAATTTTAAAAAAAAAATAAGGTCATTTGTTACAGTTTTGACTTCACCTAATGGGTAGGAATGATAATAATTTTTTGACATTCGATCAGGAGCAGAGTTGATCCCATAGCTAGAACCTTCCAACTTACCGCGTTGTAGGCTAAGCTTTCACGAATTCTAATGCTTCGAATTTTAATAAGGTGAAGAACAAGAAAGTGATAGAAGTTAAAAATATAAGTTTATGTTGCTAAGCAAATTCTCTAAAACATAATGAGTAACTTGTGCTTTTCTTTTCCTCTCCCATTACTTCTAATCCGCCCTAATCATACGTGCTCATTTCATTTCAACTAAGTCAATCATTGTTTTTTAGAAAAAGCTTCAAATTTGTAATCTTGATTCTTTAAGCAGATTTTTCTGTCTTAGTAATTTGAAAGTTAAAATGCCAAGAGAAGCAAAAATGAAATATGAATGCAAAAAAATCTTGAATATTGAAATTATGCCAATGAAGCATACATTTGATTATATGGAACAAGTAAAAGATGTGTCGTGATATCCCACTCCGCTAACCACGAGGTGGGGGTTCAAACTAAGACATCTTTACTTCTAGGGATTTGGTGTGTTGTGATATCTCACCAGGAAGCGAGGTCTAGGTGAGGGTTCAAACTAAGACACCTATCCTTAGCCATTTTAGGAAGAAGGTGTTGATGTGATTTCCCACTACGCTAGCAACGGGGTGGGTTTTCAAACTAAGAACATCGGTCGTTGGTTGTGATATCCTACTAGGGAGCGAGGCCTAGGTAGGTGTTCAAACTAAGCAACGCATTCCTAGCTTTAAGAACTTATGATTATAATGATGAAGATATTGCAAAAAGTTCTACAGTTAAAATTTCGTTCTTTAAAATCAAGTACAAGGACCTAATAAGTTGTTGCTTTGAGTCATGATTCATTTTGAATTACGACTATGGAAATAAGTTGATCTATGGTTGAGATGAAATGAGTACACACATTTAAATCATATATTCATGTTGGGAGTTAAAAGTTCACAAGTCATAAGTATGAGTGCTTAGCACTTAGACTTATATTGACAAATGATCTTGTTTAATTGCTTGGTTTGGAACTAGTGAAAAATCGGGGACGATGAATTTATCCATTCGGACATCCGTAGATCTTTCTATGGACGCTTCTCATTCTATGATCCCAATGTTGATATAATAAAGGAAGTCAAACAGGTAGTCGAGAAAAGAAAAAGGAAAATCCAAAAATATTAGGGATAATTAGTGTACAGAAAAAAAAATGGTGAAAACGGGACTTGTCGAAGCTATTGATTCTTTATTTCTCTTGACGAACACTTAGCTACTTTTCGAGGTTATAGGTCGAGGGGGATTGAGATTCTTAGTTTTCGTAAATGTTTACTTCATAACATTGCGTGAGGACACGGCAATACCTTAGTATGGGGGATTTTGGTATGTGCTTAATTACACATACCTTTTTCCATTAAAAACGGACTTAAATGACCAAAAACAGACAAAAACTGCCAAATATATGTTTGTTTTGCATTTGTATTGTGCAGGAAACGGATATCTAACAAAAGGACGAAAAACGAAGCCAAAACGACAAAACCGGACTCGGAATGGAAAAGCAGGAAAAAGACAAAGTCAAAGTCCAAGCCCAAGCCTGAAAAAGTCAACAGGAAGTCAACCCAAGTCAACCCCGAAGCCAAAAAGTCAAGAAAAGTAAGTTTAGGGACTAAACTTGTAAATCCCTAAACTTATTTGAAGAAGAAATCAAGAGAAATGAAGACAAGGGCTCAAACTGCCAATATGGGAAAGTTAAACTACAAGGGGCTAAACTGCCAAGGTCCCTAAACTATAACTATTAAGGACGAGTGGTGCAAAGGGTTATATAACCCTTGGGGGCTGAAGCTGCCAAGTTCCCAAACTTTGCATTAACCAAGGACCAACCTTGCAACACCCCTTATAACTTTGGAGGACCAAAGTTGGCAAACCCCCTAAACTTTTACCTGTCACCCCCAACCTTTATAAACCTTTTTTCGTCCCTGTCACTTTTTTTTATATAACTCCTTTTCCCGCCCAATTTTCCCCCCAACACAACTCACGGGTTTCATTCCACCATGGATAAACCTTTCCCCCCTCCTCCACTATCTTTCCCACCAAAAGAGGAGCTTTGCCATGTTGGCAATCCATAAATCCACCAAAGTCATCAATGGTTCATATACTTCGATTTGGGGACCAAAGAAAATGGAGGGCCAGGATTGTTTGTTCTTTGCACTCTCACAACAAACACAAGTCTTTTGTGTGTCTACAAGAAAGCACAACAGCAAGAGACGAAGACCAAGAAACCCTAGCTTATGTTCTACTATTTAAAGCATTGTAAGCCCATTGTGGCAAGTGTGTAGTTTTTAAGTAGTTTTTAGTGTTTTAAGTTTTAATTTTCAGTTTAAAGTCTTTCATGTACTTGTACTTCAATTTTTAATGCAAAGTCAGTTTTAGCCCATAATTGTGTTCTAAATGGCAAATGTCTTTTAAACTTTTAAGCTTTCATTTAAATACTCTATATAACCTGTTTTAAACTAAAATACACTTTAAGAAAAATTTAAAAGAGAAACAAAGGTACTGTATGATTGAGCAAAGATGGATGAATAAGCAAATTTGGAAGGCTTATTGGTTTTTGCTTAGTTTAAGCTTATTTATAAGCTGTGGGTAGGTTTTAGAGCTAAATTAGGTCTCAAAAACCCTGTTTTGAGCAAGGGTTAAAGGTACAATTCCTTTTAATTTTGCTTAAAAGTTACTGTAGCAAATAGCTTATTAGCTTATTCTTAGCTTATTACTGTTCTTTTGTGCTTATTGATGTTTATTTGAGCTTAAGTTTGCTTCCTAGTTACTTATCATTTCATTTTCATACAATTTGTTTAAAAACTGTCAAAAAAAGGTTTAAAACTGTCATCAGCTTATTTTTTTTAAGTGCTTATTTGCTTTGCTTTTTCTCTTTTTATTGTCTTATATAGCTTAAGCATTATTAGTCTTTTAAAAAAAACTCTTTGCTTAGTTGAGTGTAGTCATTTTACCAGGTTTAGAACAGGTTTTAAAAATTAGTAAGAAGAATTCAAGATTTTTGAGCTTAAAAAGTCAAGCTTAGCACCAGGGCAGTTTTCTTGATTAAGTAGTTTGAGTGTTCAATTGTTCAAAGCATCCTAGGTTTCAAATATGATAATGCATACTTAGATACATTTAGTGAAGTGAGTTTATGAAGCTTTAGGTTAAGAAACTTAGCCTGCTTTTACCTTTTTGGTCAATTGCACCAGCAACAACAGTATTAACTGTTGTTGCTCAGTCATTTTCTAGTGGCTTTCTAGCATGCTTAAGTAGAAATTAGAATCTAGTTTTAAGCATTTTAAATTTACTCCACTAGCTTAGCATAAATAGTATCTTAAGTTTCATTTTCAAGCTTTTATAGTAGCTTAAATTCTATTTCAAAAGTAGTATAGCAGCTTTGTAGATTTGTAGCTTAATTTCTTGTGTTCTCATTTCTGTTGTAAAAAAGTTAAAAACCTTTTATCTAGGTTAGTATAATAAACATAGGTTAGCTTATTTTCAAAGTTTCAGCTGTTAAGGTTTAGTAATAAGCTGTTTAGCTTATTAAGAATAGCTTATCTCAGTTTTAAGCTAAAACTTGCACTTTTTAAGGCCATTTTTCTTGTAAAACTTGTTAACAAGTAGCTAATTTTTGTTTAGATATCTTTTGAACACATCTACATTTAGCTTCTTTTTTTCCATTTTCATCTAGTAATAAGCTGGGAATAAGCCAAAATGTGAAAAAGCTAGGAAAAGTCCTAGTTACTGTGACAGATTTCAAAAAGCTTATTTTCTAGCTTATTCAGTTGTTAAAAGTAGAAAGTCCCTTTGTTAAAGTTATAGAGATTAAGCTCTTTAATAAGTTTGTAGTTTTAAGTTTTAGCTGAATCTCACTTTTTCAATAAGCAAAAATAAGCTAGAAGCGTAGGGTTTGTTTAGTACTTTTCTCAAAGTTTAAGGGCACACGTTTTCATAGTAGTGTAAATTTCCAAATGTTTGCCCGCCTACCCTTTACTTTGGTTTCTTACACTTTCTACCCTAGACTTTTCGAAAAATAAAAAAAAAGGGAAAGACACTTGGCCCGGGTGAGCAAGACTCGAACCCGGGACCAAGCGATACATCCCCCTTTTACACACACACTCTACCACTGCGCCCTTGGGTCTTTTTCGTTAAAGACTCAAGGGCCTTAGTATTTAAGGTGTATTTGAGCTAATAGGCTTATAAGCTGTAATAAGCTTATTTCGGGCTTATTTATAAGCCAAACTTTAGTTTCTTATTTTTCGTAGGATCCTTATAGTGTCTAGTATTTTTTGTAAATTTTTCAGAATTTTTAGAAGTCATTTGATATTTTTTATAATTTAATTTCGTTAAAAGTTTATTTAATTCATAAAAAAATACAAAAATTATCAAAAAAATATTTTGCTTTTTTAGAAAATTTTCTTTTATCATATAGTTTGTAGGAAAAATATAAAAATTTTCGTAGGGTCATTTTTACAACTTTTTACTTTTTAAAGAACGGTCCGGGTGCGGTTTTTTGTCTTGACTCGTTTTTGGGTCAAACGAACTCCGTTTTCGGTCTAGTCTTTTTCATTCTTCGTTATTTGATCCCTAGAGTAGTTTAGAAGCAAAAATTTCTTCGTAGGGTTATTTTTAAAGATTTTAGGTTTTTCCCCCTTTGTTCGGGATTCGTGCTCTCGTTTTTTAGCTTAAATTCATAATTTTTAGGTTTTTCTTAAACGTTTTTGTTTGTTATTGTTTAATTTGACTTTTTCAATCTCCCAAATCAATTCCTTCATTCAAACTCAAATCTTCGACTGTATCGATTTTCCAGTCCAGCCTCGTTGGGGATAAACGACCCGGGAACACTCTATACTACTTCTCGGTATCATTGATCTTGTTGATTTTTAGACTTATATATATATTTTATATTTTATTATATATTATATATATTTACAGTGTGAATTTCACCAATCAGCACCCAGCGAATGCGTGGTAAGATCTGTTCATCTGTGCGGACGGGTGGTGCCATTGCGGGTGCATGTACAGCATCAGTCATTGTATCTGCACAGTTACAATCACAGAAAAGCGACCATGCAGATAGGAATTGTTAGATGTGAGCAGATGCTCGGAAGTTAATCACGTATGCACAAGATTCAAGAGTAAGAACCCTAAGATCATGTTATAGTGTTAATCAATGAGTTTGGTCAACTCTTGAGTTAACGGAAGTTAGCTCATCGAAGAGAGGACAAGACACACCGAATTAACCACAAGATTCAATGGCAATTAACAAACCATGCAGGATACAGGCAATGGATAAGACACTCTAATCAAACAATAATCTTCAACAACTTCGAGACCAAAACGCAATGATGTTTGAATAATTCATACTCAAAACGCAATGAGTCAAAACGCAGTCACAATCAAAACGCAATGAGTCAAAACGCAGTCATAATCAAAACGCAGTGAGTCAAAACGCAATGATGTTTGAATAATTCATACTCAAAACGCAATGAGTCAAAACGCAGTCACAATCAAAACGCAATGAGTCAAAACGCAGTCATAATCAAAACGCAGTGAGTCAAAACGCAGTCATAATCAAAACGCAACTAAGTCATAACGCAAAACGCAACTAAGTCAAGAATCAAAACGCAACTAATTCAAGAATCAAAACGCAACTAATTCAAGACTCAAAACGCAACTAAGTCAAAACGCAAAACGCAACTAAGTCAAGAATCAAAACGCAACTAATTCAAGAATCAAAACGCAACTAATTCAAGACTCAAAACGCAACTAAGTCAAAACGCAACACTCAAAACGCAGCCATCATCAAAACGCAATGATTATAATATTCAAAACAAGTCAAAACGCAATTATTTTAGAAAATTTCGAAATAAGGGGTTCAATATTTTAATATTCAAAATTTCTTCAAATCAAAACGCAACGAGTTGCGTTTTGAACCTGTTTTGTATCATATAATCAAAACGCAATCTAGAGTAATAGTCCAAAACGCAACATGAATTCTATCACGAAAACGCAACTAAGAACTAATTCTCAAAAACGCAACATGAATTTAGCCACAAAACGCAACATGAATTTAGCCACAAAACGCAACATGAATTTAGTTATCAACTCGCAATACGAACCTACCATCAAAACGCAACATGAACCTAATTATCAAATCGCAATCAAGATACTACTATCTATACGCACCTTGAACACAAACTCAAAACGCAACCAAGAACCTTAAAGGGCAACTACTATTCGAAAATCATAAATACACTAATGGAGGAGGAGGGGAATCAGTTCAAGCATTAACAAAGCATCTAGCACATAAGTAAACGTAAACCCAGTAATTAAAACACTAACCCGTGATTCGACGAGGTATTCACACGAGGGTCTACAAACAAAACACACATTTTAACTATTTTCAGATCATGATGTTAAAGATTAAAGAGTGAGATCGTGATTAACAACATTGAGAGCATGTTACCTAAGCGAAGAAACGCACTAGAGATCTCGGCTTAATCAAAACGCAGTCTAGAGGCTTGAGAGAGAAAGTTGAAAAGGTTTGACTAGATATGTTGATTTTGACCAAGTCAAAACGCAACACCAATTATTATACCTAGGTGAAACCTTTCATTATTTGACATAATTGGTCCCTCTCTTTCTTACTTCTAATTATGTAAGGTAAATTACACAAATGGTCCCTTACTTTTCATATATTTAACCATTTTAGGGACAACATAGCAACTAATGGATTGATTAACTTTGGGGAAATGACACAATTGGTCCTTCACATTTATTAAGCCTAGGATACAGTTAGCACATAGCAAATAAGATCCTAACCGAACATTCAATTGACATATTTGAACCATTTTGAGTCAACTCCTAGTTTAACTCCCCCTTAATCCATAACCCCGTTAGTTACCACACCTTTTGTGTTAAAAAAATGCCTGTTAGATGTCATGAATTTGAAAAACCACTCTCCCCCTCAATCAATGACCCGTTTTCTATTTAAAGAACTGTAGTCGTTGATTGAGTGTCAAATTTATGAAAAACCAAGTCCGATTAATTTTCAAAAGCCGCTTTAAACCACCACGTGAGATCCAAATAATTTTCTAAAGAATCATAGACGGAAAATTATGAGGATGAAAGAAGACTTCTCTTCTTAATCAAGAAATAATGCACTGAAGCGTACATTAGATCGAGGTTGCAAGGATATAAAGTAATCCATGCCCGGGAGAACTTAATCACCCGTTGTTAGGAACAGCCGTCTTTTTGGCGACGTGCTTTCCTCATTTTGAAAAGCGGGTTGCAGTCTGAAATAACTGCAAGCCATAAAGACATGTTTTGAAAGGTTTAAACTTCCGTTCGAGCTTCATTTAAGAGACCGTGTCTTTATTTGAATGACATTTCTTCCGGGACCGTAATGTTTATCGATAAACGGAAGACATGTCTTGAAGAAAACTATTTTTAGCATTTTCTATTTTCTGATTTTTATGGATTTTTGATGGTTTTATATTTTTGTATTTTTCTTTTTGGGTTTAAGTATGTACATATTTACATAGGATAATTGAAACCAATCCGTTACTCATCCTGATCATCCTAAAGACTTTTGAGTGTCTCCGGGCTTATACACTTCATGCCAAGCTTGGGAGAATGATTCGAATCGTTTCTCTGGGCAGGCTCCTTAGTGTTGATTATCCGCCAGTTGTACTCTGTCCTCATGAAATACAACGCAACACTTTTGGTCTACTTGTTCTCTGATGAATAATGTCGGGGGTCGTTGTGTTTAGACCTGGAGTGCTGAAACGTGGCAACAGAGGGCTATGACACTCTTTTTTGTCACAGTACAGAGGGATGCGATTGTAAGCAAAGCCATAATATGATAATTGAGACCGCATCCATAGGATTTGGGCACAACAACCAGAAATTGCGATGTATTTCAGCCTTTGTGGACGAGATTAGAGTGCTAGTTTGTTTTTTGATGACCCGCATTGGTGGACGATCCCTTGAACCTGCTGCCATTATGTTGTTGTGCATTTGACTGTCAGTTGTGGAAGTTGCAATTGGAGTCGTCATTGATGAATTATGAAGTGAGAAGGATTTGTAAGATCTTAAGCAGGTAAAGTTATTGTTGTTGTGGATTGAGTACAATTAATGTTCACGGGATTTTACAATTCTTGGATTTAAACCGAGAGAAGAATCGTATCTTTCACGGGATTTTACAAAATCAAGAAAAAACCGTAAAACAAAAATTACTAGTTCGGTTCATGCTTGTTCGGTTCATTAGTTCGGTTGTCTAGTTCGGTTCTAGAAGAAATCACTTAGTTCGATGGTCTTGTTCGGTCCACAATAAATGTCACTAGTTCGATTCGCTTGTTCGAACCACAAGAAATGACACTAGTTCGATAGTCACTCGTTCGATGGTCCTTGTTCGATCCACAAGAAATGCCACTCGTTCGATGGTCCTTGTTCGATCCACAAGAAATGCCACTCGTTCGATGGTCCTTGTTCGATCCACAAGAAATTCTAGTTCGAATATGCTCGATCGATTGTCCTAGTTTGATCCAAAACACATGCTCGTTCGATCCAAACTAAACGTTGCTCGTTCGATCTTTGCTAGTTCGAGTATGCTTGTTCGATTATCCTAGTTCTAACCAAACACACCACTCGTTCGATCTTCGCTAGTTCGAGTATGCTTGTTCGATTATCCTAGTTCTAACCAAACACACCACTCGTTCGATCTTCGCTGAAGTCGCTCGTTCGAACCTTGCGCGCTTACACTCGTTCGATCCTTACTAGTATGTTGCTCGTTCGATCCAAACTCGTACTTTGGACGTTTTTATCTTCTTTTGAACGTGCGTATGACTTAGCAACGCAAGAAAGAACCACGAGGACACGCGATTAAGCCAAGTAACGACGCCGAACCAATGAGCTCATAAAAAAACGAAATCACTAACACAACACACTCGAATACAATACACCCCCGGTTAGCTCTTGATACCAATTGTTAGAATAAGAAATCACTAGCTACACAAGAAAGATCCGGAGGTCGGGGAGGATTGAACAAATGTTTAGCCATATTATTAGAGAGAAAGGAAAAAGATGGGAAGAGGTGTGTGTCTAGAGAGAGAAACAAGAACACACACTCTTTTTACAAAATGAATCCTCACCCCTCCATGGAAGTATGGAGGGGGTATATATAGGTCAAGACAAGGGACACTATACTATCTTAACAGTTATAGTCCCTGTAGTTCTTGCCTAATGAAAACTAATGTAATTCCGATATGTCACCATATTTTAAGGCTAACAATCTTCCCCCAATATGTGGACATATGGAATTACTTACAATGTTCCTATCTTGTACAAATACAACATAAATAACGTCTTCCAAAGCGCTTCCAAAGCTGAAGATGTCTTCGAAGTTCTCCTGGTCTTGAAACTTGTACTCCAGCTTGGATCTTCATTGTCTTTACTTGTACAGGAACCATTGTAGTATGCATGAACTGGATTAACTTCCCCCCAATTCATGCAGCATGTCTTGAAAAGCTTTCTTCATAGACTCCTTTTTGGCGAAGTTTCTGAATCAGCTTCCCCCCAAACCAACATCCCTATCTTAAGCAGGTTCTGAAACTTTGATGTAGCTCCAACCATCTTCTACTTGTCATCGACGTGCACAGCGGAAATTTGTAGAAGTCAAACCACACCAACGACCACTGCTTCTTGTCATTAGGGCTTGGTGAACGTCCACGGAAGGTACCCCGCGTCCGCAGTCACGATAACCGCGGACCCTTGCCCGAAAGGGTCCCACTCCGGCCACTACAATTGTAGGCGAAATACTAAAAAACCCTAGTACTAGACTCCCCTATAAAAAGGGATCATCTGACACACCAAAAGATACAATTTTCTCACTCCTCCCAATACACACATACTCTCTGACAACATGTGTACTTACTTTTACGCCGGAGTCTAATCGTGGGGTCCGTCCTCATGGTAAGACTAACGGTTTACTTTTACATGTGCATGAAATCATTTCAATTATTTGTTTAGTACAAGATCTAACCCCAAGAGAACTTGAAGGTCCAGCCCAACAAGTGATCTGAGCCCACTCAATACTCCGTCACATATTTTGTACTAAAAGTTGGCGCCATCCGTGAGACACGTACACAATTGCGTTTCTCAAAATACTCACCATGAGCGAACCGGAAAATCTTGTTCCCACTCCGGCCACGTCCGCCGTGCGAAACACAGTGGGAAAAAGAAATGAGCAAATCCTAAGAGACCCAAATGGGCCAGCGTCCGACGCAGCCCTCCGGGAGTACTGTGACAAGTATTATCATCAGTTGTTACCAATAGCTGAAAAAGTCCATCAAGAAAAAATGCAGCAAGAAAAGCTGAAAGAAGTGAAAGCCCGTCTTAATTTTGAAGGATGTTCCGAAAAAAACTCAAAGATCCAAGAAGTATCGCAACACTCCGAGTCCAGGACACTGGACGCAAGAGATCTTAAGAGGAAGCTAAGGTTCAGACGCTCCCGTAGCATGTCGGGAAGTCCTGAAAGAAACCCTAGCGTCTTCTCTAGGATAAGACGTGACCGGTCGGAATCCCCAAGGCATAGGCCGGAAGGAAGAAGGGATGGAGGAGTCTTCAATAGTCTAGGAGGTAAGGAAAGAGTGTGTCCGCTCACTCGGAAAGCCGCTACCACAGTCACCATTCAAGAAGAACGGATCCCGCTCCAAAAAAGCGTTACCATGAGGGGACATCATCACGTGATACAGAAGCATTCTCCGAAAGCGAAGATAGCAGGGGTGGACACTGGAAGTCAAGGTCGAAGAAGGCAAAGTCAAGCATTGAAGAAGATGAGCTATCCCAACCATAGGTATGCGAAGAGACATATCCCTTCACACCCCATATCCTCTACTTCGAACTCCCAAAAAAGAGCCAGATGCCAAACAACGTCAAAACATATGACGGAAGTGATGATCCGGAAGATCACTTGAAATTTTTTCAAGCAGCCGTAAAGGTGGAACGCTGGGCAATGCCGACATGGTGCCACATGTTTAATTCTACACTCACTGGGTCCGCTAGGGTATGGTTTGACGACCTACCTCCGGAGCCATAGACAGCTATGATGATTTGAAAAAGGCATTCCTAGCAAACTACCTTCAACAAAAGAAGTGTATCAAGGATCCGGTAGAATACCACCAAATCAAACAGAGAGAAGGGGAATCCATGGAAGATTTTGTGCAAAGATTCAAAGTTGAAAGCAGGCATGTTAAAAGAGCTCCAGAATGTATGAGAATCTCCGAATTCATGCACGGAATCACCAACCCCGAACTCATTAATCGTCTACACGATAATATTTCAAAGTCGGTGGATAAAATGATGAGGGTAACCACAACATTCCTCAGAGGAGAGGTGGCAGCTTCCGACCAAGCATGGAAGAAAACACTTTCGGCATGGAGGCAACAGGAAGCAGGGAGAAAACAAAATCTTGACAGAAGGGGAGATTTCAGGAATCAACATAGATCAGAGCGGAGACGTGACAAGTTCACACTCCTCACTAAATCCCCGAAAGAAATTTTGGCTCTAGACAAAGGCAAATTCAAGGCTCCGCCACCAATGACAACACCCGTGGAAAAATGAAACAATAACAAGTTCTGTGAATTTCATAGGGAAGTAGGACATAACACTGACGAGTGCATGCATCTGAGAAGAAAAATTGAGGAATTAATCAAGAGTGGAAAGTTGTCGCACGTAATCAAGGAGCTAAAGCAAGGTAGTGGAAAGGATCAGCCAAAGGCAGCAAAGAAGGGAGAAATATCAGGAAAGGATAAGCCTCTGGAAATCTTAATGATTCAACCATGGCAAAGGGTGGCCTGACAAAAGATTACACAAAGTTTCTCCCAGTCCAGAAATTTCGTTCCCACCCTTAGGGGATGAAGATGGGACGAAAGGCCCTATGATCATTAAGGCAGAAATAGGAGGATACTTTATACATCGAATATATGTAGATGGAGGATCGGCTTCAGAGATACTATATGAACACTGCTTTAATAGGCTCCGTCCGGAAGTGAAAAGCCAAATGATTCCAGCTACCGCACCCCTCATTGGCTTCAGTGGATAAATCATATGGCCAATGAGACAAATACTGTTGCCAGTAAAAATAAGAGATGCGAAGCATTTCACCTCTATATGGATGAATTTTGTGGTAGTAAGATCATCGTCTCCATACAATGGGATCATAGGAAGGCCAAGAGTGAGGAAGATTCAAGCAGTCCTGTCAACAGCTTACGGAATGCTAAAATTCCTAGTCCTGGGAGGGATACTCACCCTCCGGAGTAGCAGGATAATCCCACTTGAATGCACAATGGTCTCCGGACCTGAAGCACGGCATTCCGATATCATTCAAGCAGCAGAAGAGAGAATCAAAGTGGCCATTCATCCAGAACACCTAGAGCAAACAATTGCAATAGGCTCCACTCTAACGGAGGAAGGACGGAAGGCATTATGTGACTTACTTAGACGCAGTCTTGACGTATTTGCTTAGAAACCAGCAGATATGACAGGGGTTCTGTGACACATAGCGGAACACAAACTAAATGTGCGTGAAGGATGCTCACCAGTAAGACAAAAGAAAAGAAGCCAGGCACCAGAAAGAAACAAATCAATACAAGAGGATGTGGAAAAACTGGTGGATGCCGGCATAATGAAAGAAGTCCATTATCACAGTTGGTTATCAAATCCAGGAATGGTGAAAAAAACATGATGACAGCTGGAGGATGTGTGTAGATTTCAAAGACCTAAACAAGGCATGCCCTACAGACGGTTATCCGCTACCGAAAATAGACTGGAAGGTGGAATCCCTTTGCGGATACCCCTTCAAGTACTTTCTAGATGC
>BQNB010015183.1:0-51421 GCA_026074375.1 Tanacetum coccineum | reverse complement strand
TCACCGGGTCGGGCGGGTGCATTCAATGCATGCATTGAAACAATGATCCTGCGTTTTAGTATAAAGGTATAATATAAAATAAATTAAACACAACTCATTCGACTTAATTATTTCGCAAATATACAATATAGTATTCATACTAAACTACATTTCAGAATATTAAAACTATTTTTTCCATATTAAAAAACTGTAGTAGTACTAGTCTAAACAAACAAGAATTAATGGTATACCACCACCATCCATCATCGAACAGGTGAGTCCACTCAGATGAGTCAACGAGTTTGATGACAACTCAGCAAAAACAGTACAGCGTGGATATAGAAGACAGTCACGGTATTCTCCTACATTGTCCCCACGATCACTGCCTTATTGCCACGTGGATCAACAAATAGCACTCCAGTCCATATTTTCTTAGAAATTACAAAGATTAAACTGCAAAATATACATGTAGTTTACACTTTATGAGACCTTACATCTCCGTCAGTCAAAAATTATTAGCATCTTAATCATTCGTTAGTCAAACGTTAAACATAATACATTTCTGAGGACGAACGATGAAAATATTTTTCCGTTATCATCTAAAAGAGAGATATATTTTGCAGTTTAGTTTTATGCCTTACTTTTATTTTCACTTTTATTACGTATTTTTTTTTATAACATCACTTTATTATTATTATTATTATTATTATTATTATTATTATTATTATTATTATTTTATCATTATTCTTATTATTATTATAAACATCACTTCATTAGAATAATAAGTTTTACAACAAATTGGAAGGAAGCCGGGATACTATCTGGGCTCTCACTCCTTTAGCAATTGCGAAACTAATCCTATTAAAAATATGAATAGCCGCACGTGCCCCAATGTCCTGAGTTATAGAGAACTTTCGGATCCGCCTCAACAAGGTGACCGCGTCGGCCTCTAATTCCCCCAAGGAAGAGAAAGAGAATGGGAGAAATCCATATCCAATAGCTGCACACTTATCCATATACTTAATGCGTTTACGTTGTGCAGCATCGATCACAGCCCGACCGGGTACGAAATCAACCATCCCGGTTTGCGTCAAAGCTGAAGACCCAGTTAGATCCACACAAACATCAAGTCCTCTATCCCACGAGTAAAATAACATGTCTGCTGGACGTAATGGTTTGTCACGCCCCCTATCCAACCCGATATCAACTTCTTTACCAGCTGAAACCCCAGAACGACAACATATGTCGACAAGGGTATCACGCACAACGTTATGACGATGTTTAATACCAATAACTCCCGCGCACGACACAACATGGTCTCCATAAATATCCCCAACAAAAACCCTTGAACAGGCTGAACAAGGCTTTGAAACATAAAATAAGGGGATAGCTAACCGATAACACAAAACACAACGGTAAGTCTTACCGTTCATAGTTTGTCCCAACCCAGAAATAGGGACCGTCCTAAGCCAGTCAGAGGCATGATCCTCCCTTTGAGAAGTCTACAAGACCATCTGTCGAGGAGATAAAGAAAATGTGGACTCTGCATTTTTAGTAACCCGTGTGAAAATATACATCTACCATTTTCTTCATGAGTTTGGGGGCAGCGATCTCACTTTAATTACTCAAAAGGTCAGTCTCCATAGATGTATTAAACACAGACAAGGCATCATCAAAAATAGGTCCGGGAGAATCAATACCAGTATGCCAAAGAAGCTTAGTCTGCAAGCCAACAGACTGTAATCGAGAAGCAAGAAAGGCATAATTCAAAACATCACTTGTAGAATAGACACTAAGCCCCCCAAATGTAAATGGTAAGGTGGCCAACCTCTATTGCCAGTCGCCAAATCCAGGTCTAGAAGCAGTGACAATACGCTCCAGAGAAGAACGAAGAGCCACGTCAAAAGAACGTTGAGCAGACTCAAAGACACGGGGAGGGCATGTGCGCATAGTAAAGTATAGCCTGGAAATACCCGTACAAGTACGAAGAAGCAACAACTCACATTAAGGATCATTAATCTTAGCAATAGCATCCATAAGCTCAATGGTTTTGGCCACTCTCTTCATCATAAGCTCATTACAAAAATCAAAATCCACACTAGCGGGCCCACCAAGTAATTTAACACCATGCAAGGGCCGAGCAATATTAGGTGGAAAAATATCTACAAGCCTGCTTCGAGGGTCTTCCTTTGGCCAAAAAACTTCAGTTTTATCAACGTTGAGAAGCAGGCCACACCCTGGCTCATCCTTTATAATTAACTTTAAGACCTTCCCAACAACCACAGTATCTCCAACAATAGTACCATCATCTAAATACCAAGCATGCAAAGAAAGGCTAAAAGAGTCTCTAATCTTACATATTAAAGGGTGTAACACTAGGGAAAAAAGCAAAGGGCTAAGAGGATCACCCTGTTGTACTCCTTGGCACGACCATAAGGTGTGATCCCCATAGTACAATCTAACTGGGTTAGAGTAACAAAATTCTACCCAACGTGAGATAGCAGGGCAACATAGACGAACTTCACGCAACATAACCTCTCGATCTACCAAGTTAAAGGCGTTCTTGAAATCCACCAACAATATCGAAAGACCAACATCATCCCCACTCAAACGATTCACGAAATAAAGGATAGACTCACTTCCACCCGCCACCCCAACACTGAATTAAAGACCGTCTAAATAACTATCTAAAGAATGGCCAATCATAATAGCACTAACCTTAGAGACAAGACGTCTTCAGACAGTACCCACAACTATATGACGAATACCACCACCTGGTTTAACCAATGGTGTGAGAGGAGCACTGACATTATACTCATGGGTATTTCCCATCAAGAAAAAGATTCACCACTTGGGTGATAGAGGAGACCAACTCATCAGAAATAACAACAGCGACTCCACTTAAATAATCCATGAGGTGTTGGGCACACCCACAAGACGTGCCACGAGGAAAACTCTTGATTCTATCTAGAACCACAGCTGGAGATGCAACAAGATGATGGTGGTCAATAGATATACGTGGCAATGAGGGAGGAGGCTTGAAAGGGTGCTTGGTGTTTAAGTCCTCAAGGATAGCATCATTGTAAGGAGCAACACCAGAAAAGGAAAGAACTCGGACTACTGCAGTATAATGTCATCACAAATCTTCCTCTTAGACTGCTTTATATTCCGTTCACCCAAATCAATGTCTTCCTCATTGTTAGCCATGTTTTTACATAAAGTGATGGTCATTATTATTCCTGAGCCTTGTATAGGAAAACGTAGTTTTACGGGAATTACTCTAAGCTAATTGGGCCTTAGTGTCGGGCTTAAAGCCCATTAGTAAGTGGTCCGGCCCAACCACATTGCAAACAAACCCATGAAGGGGTTCTAGTATTTTGTAACTATAAATACCCTTTACCACTCAAGGTAAAGGGTGTTGCTTCTCATTTTCTTTCATATGCAGGTAACCATTTTTCTCTTTTATTTCTCTCTCTAGTTCTTTCTCTCTCTAAAATCTTTTTTTCTTATTTTGTGTTTTTGATGATGAAATGATACATCTAACATGTGGTATCAAGAGCCAAGGTTAGGCTTAGTGTTCTTGTTGTGGTAGATTATTTGAACTTATTTGAGCTTATTAATTCGTTTTTTTTCTTTTTCGGCTTATGTTTTTCTTCTATTTTCGTATTAGTCAAAAAGCCTAAACATTATTTGAGCATTAAATCTAAGTTGGGCTATAATCTTATTTGGGCTTATTATTAAAAGATTCGTATTCAGACTCTTATACAAAAAGCTTGAAAATGTTCAAATCATTTTGTGGCTCATTTTTTCTTTATTTCTTAAAAAACGTTTACGGTTTACTTTCATATTTTTTTGTGGTTTACTTGCTATAAATCAGCTTATACAAGCTTATTTGTAGCTTATAGGGTCGCGGCTTATTTGTGACTTATTTAGTTGTTTTTGAGTTTCTTGCTTCTTTGTCCTTGAGAGCTTTAAACTTTTCTTCCTAAGTTGTTAGTAGCTTTATAGAGTTGTAGTTTTTTGTAGCTTATTTGAACTCAGAATTTCAAAAGCTTATTTATTAGTGCTTGTCATGGCTTTTTGTGGTATAAGCGAGCTTATATCTCAAGCTTATTTGAGCTTTTTGGTAGTAGCTTATTGTCCTTTGTGGTCCACACCGGTTGAGACAAGGAGACCAAGATCCAAATTTTTAGCTTCGTAGTACATTGTTTTTTGTTGGTTTCTCAAAAAGACAAAAGCAAGGATGTACGGTTTAGAGCTTAGCACAAGGGAAGACAAGGACAATAGTGACAATCGAACAACTTTGACAACCGAACAACCTGTTTCCATTTTGGGACCCGAACAACTTTGATAACCGAACAACCTGTTTCCATTTTGAGAACCGATCAACTCATTGCTTTGTGAACCGAACAACTTGTTTCACTTAGTGACAATCGAACAACCAGTTTACATGTTATAACCAAACAACTTGTTTCTTGTGGAACCGAACAACTTCTCTTCTAGTTTAACTGAACAACTAGGTTTGTATTTGAAACCGAACTACTCAAAAGCATTGGAAATCGAATTAGCAATTCATAAAAGGCAATCTATACACGTTTTTAAGCATTTTCGGTTTTTCGGTTTTGAGTGACGGTCAGTTACGGGTATTCTAACTCATACCATCGTGATCGTGATCCTTTTACGATCATCGTGATATATTCACTTGTTAACGACGTTAACCGTACCACTCCGTGAGAAAGAAAAGTCAATCGTTACTATTTCTAAATTTGAAATGAAGGAGATGACGTGCATGGAGGGAAAATGTTTATTTTATAAACTTATTTTGAAATTTACAAGTTTGGTCCCTGGACTTCACGATCAATTCATAATTCATCCTTCACTTGTTTATTAAACCTCATTGTTGAAACTTCATTGCACCGTTAGTCCTTACAAGTTATAATTCAGCCGTTAGCCCTCCAAAGTGAACCGGTTTTACACAGTTAGTCCCTACAACTTAATTAACAACCGTTAAGCACTTTTCTTGGATTTCGATTACACCGTTAGTCCTTATTTATGTTTTAATCAACCGTTAATCATTTTAAGTTGAAAGTTTGTGCACCATTCATAGTTTTCGCTCATTATTCGTCAATAAAAGCTCAAGTTCGTCATTTACAACAACAATTAATCATTGTTTCACGATTTCTTCTTGATTTTGTAAAATCCCATGTTTCACATTTTCTTTCTTCTGATTTTGTAAAATCCCGCCCCGCGAAAAGATTCATTCGATATCTCTGATTTTAAAATCTAAGACTTGTTAAAATCACTTGTGAACTGTCAATTGGTTTTTAATCCACAACAACAAATCACATTACCCACTAAGATCCTTGTTATCATTCACATCACTTTTTTTTGCAACTGTCGAATAAACAAGACATCAATGCTATTAGAGCAGTAACGCATGCAAACACACATGATCCCTTTGGCATTTAATTGAAAAACACTCAGACACCGTTCCAACCCAGATCCAATCATCATCACCATTACCCTATATACCAGACATCAACAAACCCCAACAACAACTTGTTCCCGCGCGCGACGCGAGAGCGACGGTCATCACATAACCACACAACCCACCTGCAATCTAATCGCAAAATCCTCAGAGATTACGCAAATCCCATAACTTATAACTGCAATAGACATGGGCACTAGAAGAAACTTTGAATTCATGTCTAAAGCATTTCAAGCTAAAGCACCACCACAACAACCAACAAACAACAACCAAAGAAGTTCATCAAACCCTTGCTACAGTCAGATTGCACAATCGGGAATATAGATCAAGACAGACAGATACTAATGGTTGATGATAATGTTGGGAACCAGTTTAGACTGAATGCAGTGCAAAATGTAGGCCATTTGGTTGGGCAGAATGCAATTCAGAATCAGGGTATTCAGAATGTTAGGAATCTAAATTGTGCAGAGCGCGAGTGACACATTTCCGGTATTCAAATCAGCATGGAATGGAAATGTTGTAGCAGCGACGGGCTGAGGGTAAATATAATGTGAATTAATTGAAATCATATAAGTGTGAAGCGCGAACGGTGACAGAAGTGAGACTTGAGCCGAGCTTGGCGCGAGCGAACTACATAGTAAAGCCAGGGAAAAGGGATGCTGCTTATCTTCAGACTCAACTACAGATTGCTCAAAAGGAAGAAGCAGGGTTCCAACTCAATTATGAGGAATTTGATTTCATGGCTGCTGCAGGTGCCTATGATGAGACTGAGGAAGTAACTGCGAACTGCACACCTTTAATAAGGATAAGTTCGCAGTAGCATCGAGCATCGGTTACTCAGACTGACAAAGCTCCCGTCTATGATTCAGACAGATCAGCTGAGGTACACCATTATGGCAATTGCTATAATAATGATATATTCAATATGTTCACTCAAGAAGAGCACTATACTGAGCTACTCGAGCCCATTCCTGAACCACACCAAGTACAACAAAATGATAGTAATGTTATTTCTGAGGTTTCTAGTGTGGAACAAAGTGGGGGAACAGTAGATCAACATCCTACAACTGTTGAGGAAACACGTGCGTACCCTGAATCATTATTTCATAATTTAGCTGCTGAAGTTGAGAAAGTCAATTCCGGTCCCGCCCCAATAAATCGGCAAAATGAAATGAAACTAAAGCCTGATTGACCCTAAGCCTTGCTAGATATAAAAATAAAGAAAATTATTTTGAAATTAGTCAAGAAAAATATGACAAACTTGAAAGTTGTTATCAAAAGTCTGTTTATCAAGAACAATGTCTTACTAAAAAGATAAATGCACTTCACTTAAGTTCCAGTAAACAAATAACGACTTTGAATGAGGAAATTTCAAATTTAAATAAACAGCTTTCAAAGGAAAAATCAACTGTTTCTTCTCTTCTTGAAGAAAAGAAAAAGTTGAAGTCTGATTTCAAAATACGCGAAGACGAGCTTCTTGATAAACAAATTCAACTTGAGAATAATATAAAGGAATTAGATAATATTTTGGTTAAAATGGGTCAATCGATTCAAACGATACACATGCTTTCACCTAAGCCAAACTCGTTTTACCACACCGAACAAAAAATGGCTTTGGGTTATCAAAATTCTTTTTATCTCAAGCAAGTTCAGCAGAAACAACAAAGTTTGTATAATGGCAAAGTTCTATTAGAAAAGCATGATCCTCTTGTTATGTATGATTCGGACAAGACACTGGAACTTGCTCAAGAGAGTCGCTTAAAAATGAAACAATTAAACAAAGAAATAAAACCGGCAAATTATACAAAGATTAATCATCTTTCGGGGGTTTATGTTTCTCAAACGGCCAAGTCACGTGAAGAGTTGTATTTTTCAAATACTTCTAAAATGGTTAATGTTTCTACATCAATTTCAATACCTGGTATGTGCTTAATTACACATACCATTTTCCATTAAAAACGGACTTAAAAGACTAAAAACGTACCAAAGATACATTGTATTTGTATGTTTTGCATTTGAATTATGCAGGAACGGATATTCAAAAAGAAAGCCAAAAACGACCAAACCAAGCACGGGATGGAAAAGACAAAGTCAAAAGTCAACCAAGTGAAGAAAATACAAATTGAGGGACTAAAATTGCCAAACCTCAAGTTGTATTACTAGAATAACAAGACAAGGGCTGAATTTACAAATCGGGTGGAGTATAACTTGAGGGGCCAAAGCTGCCAACTTACCCAAACTCCATCTTTTCCCGCCCAAACAAAACCCAGGTACAACTTAGGGATGTCTTCCCATACCTTCACCCTGCAAACCACTCAACACCCTGGATAAATCATTTCAACCACTCCACTATTCCCTCCCCCATACTTATAATTGCCATGTTGGCAATCCCTCACCATTTCCAAGTGATTTCGATGGCTGTGATTGACTCAAAAGAAGCACAAAAGAAATTGAAGGCTGGGATTCGTCTAAGAATACTCTCACACAACAAACACATTGTGGTTTTTGTCTCACAAAAGAAGCACATCCTGGAAGACCAAGGATGAAGAAACTAGTATAAATAGGACCCTTTTGTAAGCCAAAAAGGCATTCATTTTATTGTAGTTTAATTGTAATTTAAATTAAGTCATTTTAGTCTTTTAAAAGCTTATTGCAACTGTTTTTTCAGCTTTGTATTGTTTTTACGAATTAATGAAGCAATGAGTTTTTTTTGTTAAAATCCAATTGTTAAAATCCAATTGTTGAATTCCAAGTTCTCAAGTTATTAACCAGTGCTTAATTGTGTTTTAAAAGCTTTCAATATAGAAAAGCTTTCAAAGGAGCTTGTTTATAAGCTGTTTTTGTTTAGTAAAAGAAAAAAAAAGATAAGTAGTTAAGAGAAAATAACAAAAATCACTCTCAAATACACCACAGCTTATTTTATGGATGATAAGCCAGTTCTGGATGGGCTTATGGACACTACTAGCTTGTTTTATACAAGTTAGAGCTTGTAGATTCTTTGTTTGACCCTGTTTTGAGCAAGGGTGTTGTAAGTTTCTCTTTTTCTTACTTTTCTTATTTGCTATAGAACTGCTTATTAGTGCCTATTTGTTACTTATGTTTACTTATTTGTGCTTTATCAGAATGTTTAGTGCTTATCTTACTTAGTTGTTAGTTTAAAAGTGATTAGTGCAACTTTCTTAGTTAGTACTGTTAGTTCATTTAATAAAACTGTTAGTTTTGTGAGTAAATAATTAGATTAATTTAGGCTTATTAAGTGCTTATCACACTGATTGAAATCTGTTCAAAGTACGCATTATTTTGTCATTAGATAATCTGATTTTACCAATTAGAATCCAATCAGCGTATTAAAAAAAAATGACTTTGAAAACTTTAAGAGGTTTTTAGAACTAGCGGTACTAACTTTTAACTAGCGGTACTAACTTTTAAAGCTAGCGGAAACTAACTATAGTTATACCGGGTAGTTCACCATTTTTGATCACACTATAGGAAGTTAGACTATGTTATAGGTTATGATTTTTTGAGCATAAGCTCATTGGAGGGTGAACTAAATCTGTTTGAGGTTTGTTAAAGTTTGAGCTTGATTCAGTAGCTTATTTTAGGTCTAAAAGTGCTTATTTTCATTAAAATCCAAAATATAGTAGTGTAGTCATTTGTGCTTATTGTGCTTATTTCAGTGGCTTATTTAACAAGTGAATAGGAGGGCTTAATAAGTACTCATTATGAGCTTATTTCCAAAAGCCCACATTTCAGTTTGCTTATTGTGATATTTAGCTTATTTTATTTTGCTTATTTAAAGAAAAAGTTAGAGATTACCTACTTTTGATGCAAATCGAGTTAAGTTTAAGTTTGTGTAATGGTTAAAAAAGCTTTTGGAATCAGATAAGCAAATATAAGGCTTCCAAAACATCTCTCCTTTTGAATTTGAGTTATTTTGAGTTTGTTGGTCCAAAATACCAAAAACTAAAATTTAAGCAACTTTTCCTGCATCAGCCCTTAATTGGCTTTTTTGGATGCAATAAAGTGCTTATTTTCGCAAGGGTCTTTATAAAGTTGCTTAAAACCAGTGTAACAACTTTCGTAGTTTTGTGTTTTGGCTAAAAACGACTTTTTAAAATCAGCCTTATGGGGACTTGGACGAAAAACGGGATTGGGGTTCAGGTAGAAAAAAAAAGAATATTAGTTTGGCCTATGTCACAAATAGTCCCTGTCGTTAGTCCATTGTTAGTCCTTGTTAGTTTTTAGTTTAATTATTAGTTAGGTTTAGTTTTAATTAGTTGCTTATTCTTATGCCTTAATGCTTATTAGGGGTAGTTAATTATCTGTTTTAGCTTATTTGCTTATTTCTTTTTCCATTGTGATTTGTTAAGCAAGCGTATAACTTTTAAGCTAGCGGTAACTAACTCCAATTAGTACTGTAAGTTAAAACTGTAGTACTGTGTTAGTACTGTTGATTGCTTCGTGCTTAATCTAGCTTAATTCCTTGTTTTGAATTTGCTTATTTAGGTTAGAGTTTAGCTTATTTGGTTTGTCTTAGCTTATTTTGAGCTTATTTGTGTCTTATTATAATAGTTTTAAGTGTTTTTACCATTTCATGCTTTTATTCTGTTCCAGCTTATATTCCTTTGCTTATTTTATGTGCATTTGGCTTATCAGCGTTAGTGCCCAAACCATTCCTTGTCATTTTTCAAAACAACAATCATCAATCCGTCATTCGATTTCCATTCAAGCCACGTTGGACATAACACCCGGGAACTCATAACAGTCGGTCTGGCATATATATTTATTTAAGTGAATTTTGACTTCTTGCCTCGGTCAAAGAGCAATTGGTTTGAGTGTTGCTTTTATATTATTATATATATATATAATATTGACGAGTCACTATCCAGAGCAAACGCACTAGGTAAAGGAGACATCAATATCCCGGTAATGCTGGTAGTTGCCAAAAATGCAAAGCCAACTTAGATTGGATTGTAGGTAAAAAGATGTTGCTAGTAGCTGAACAGATGTTGCTGAATTGCTTGAAAAGAACAAGGTTGCGGCTAAAGAAGATAGAGTGTACAAGATTAAGAAAAGATAAGAATGTATGGATACATCTCTGTGCGTTAAAAAGAAGCCTTAAAGGAATGAAGAAACATGAAGTTAACATAGTTTAAGCATTCATGTTTAAGGGAGATTGTTTGATTAATGTTTCTTAACTTATACCGACAGTACTATTAGTTATGTACTGACAGTTATACATAGTACCGACCATAAAAGTATTAAGTCCTGTTATTAGTTATACTGTTATAGTAAGTTAGTTAGTACCGCTGAGAAAGTATTTAAAAGATTTATAGATAATTTAGAAAAAGATATGTAAGCCTTTTAGGGTTATCCTTGATATATAAAAGGATCACTTTTGGCATAGTTAAAAGAGAGACGATAAGAGAGGAACACAGACAAATACACAAGCTTAGCAAATCATATACAATATCATAGTTAGCAATCTGTAATCCTCAAGAACACATTAATAAAGTTGTTATTCAGTTGTTCATTGTTCTTCTTAGTACCTGTGTTAAGATTCCGCATTAACACATAGTATTAATAGTCATTGTTTCTACATAGTCATTTGTATTTATACATCCTGGCTATCATCCTTTATAGGCTGCAAAGATCCATTCAGTTTAACAGGACTTTCAGTTTCCCCTGTAGATCTTTATCCAGTTTACTTTTATCCACCATAGGGGTGTCAACGGGATCACTAGATAGCATACCATATTTCTTTATTATTTTAAGAGCATAATTGGACTGGTTAATAAAGATGCCTCTGGGTCTTTGAGAACTCTGAAGTCCTAGAAAGAAAGTCATTTGCCCCATCATTGACATATTAAACTTAGAAGTCATTATTTTAGCAAATTCATCACACATAACAGGATTAGTAGATGCAAAAATTATATCGTCGACATAAATTTATACCAATAAGATGGCGCGTCCTGCTTTTCTGGTGAATAGTGTTGGATCGACTACACCCTTGGAGAATTCTTGTGATAGTAGAAAACTGGTCAGCATATCATACCACGCGTGTGGAGCTTGTTTATGACCATAGAGTGCCTTTTTGAGCCTGTACACATGATTTGGCTTGTCTGGATCTACAAATCCTTCTGGTTGAGAACTATAAACCACTTCGCATAGCTTACCATTTAAGAAAGCCATTTTGACATCCATCTGATAGATTGTCATGTTCTTGGTGGCAGCATTAGCAATGAAGATACGAATGGCTTCTATTCTGGCAACATGTGCAAACGATTCCTTGAAGTCTATTCCCTCCTCTTGTCGGTATCCTTTAGCAACTAACTCGAGCTTGTTTTTTTTAGTACACCGCCACATTCGCTTTCTTGCCTTTGAAGATCCACTATCAGTTTGATCAACATTATGAATTCTGAACACGATACTAAATTCCCATAATTGCATTCTACTCGAATTCATGTATTTCATTCTTGCATCGCGTCAATCTAGGAGGGTTTAAGCATTGCTTCTTTATAATTATTCGGTTCAACTGAAGTGAGAAAGGCATAAAAATAACACCACATGGCGTCAGACTAAAGTTGCTTTCTGATGGAGACTGAGCGAGAAGGATATTCGATCACATTTTCTATTGAATGATTCTTAGTCTATTTACCAAGAAGTTCAAATGGAGTGTGGGATGGCCGCACATTAGATGACGATCCTTGAGAAGTTGAGTCTTCATGAAGAGTTTCATAAAGTGAATCATCATGAAAGTGTGGTGTTTTTGGGGATTCTTCAACACCTTAAGATAAGTATTGGAGATTTTTCTTGTTCTTGTGTTGATGGGTTACTTGTTGATGGTGCATCTTGGTCAATTGAAGTTGACACAAGCGAATCAGCTATATAAACAGCCTTTGGTGTATCAGCTACTTAAACTGGAGAACTAGCACTCGATGGAGGATTGAAGTATTCATCAAACATCGGTTAGAACAAACGATCCCAATCATTTCTGGTTTGGTGATTACAAGGTTGTTGAGGAATAGGGTTTGGTACGAGTCTTGAACTGGATGTTACAGGAGTCATAAATTGAAGCCCAAGTCCTGAACTTGTTGGGATTAAAAGACTTCATGATGATCTTAAAGTTACTGCTGTTAAGGTTTGTGTTACTGCTGCTAGTATAAAGTTAGTACTGTTCATTAACATTAGTGAAAAATATGCTAAGTAGTTAGTCCTGCTAGTATAAAGTTAGTACTGCTAGTTCACAGTTACTACTGCTAGTATATATTAGTACTTCTAATGCAAAGTTAGTATTGCTAGTGTAAAGTTAGTACTACTGATGAAGATGAAGAAAATATTCCTAAGTATTACTACTGTTTGTACACTGTTATTGCGTGCGGTGTTATTAAGTTTACTACAGTTGGTGTTTAGAAGTTAATGCAGCTAAGTACACAAAGTACAACAGCTCAAAGATTATAGACTTGCGAAATAGTTTCTACTGATCAAGGGATGGATAAAGAAAAGGAAAGGATAAAGATGGATGGAAGAACAAGATTACTTATAAATAAGTATAATTATTTTTATGAAAAGATCAAAAAATATCTAAGTTTAGAATATATTGTAAATCGCCTAGGACTCCTTGGTGTATAAAAAAGGTCCTAAGGCTAGAGTTTTATGATATCTTTTGTTTCATAACATAATATCTTCAAGTTTTGTAACACAATACCAAGAGAGTATTCATATTATTTGTTAATAATAATAATGAGCTTTTATTGTTGAATTATAATGTCATGTGTTACAGTTTTAATGAAGCAATTCTCTAATATTAAAGATTAGTTTTCGCATAATCTTTAGTATTATCAAACAAAGTTTCTTAATTAAGTTGTGTTAGATTTATCTAGCATAACTAAACTTTAAACAAGCTTAAGTAATTTTATCATTAGAAGTTAACTGGGATCAACATAACTGAATTGTTTAGAATCCATTGCTGTCAGCTCATCGAATGTTACATTAATAGTTTCCATGATTTTCTGGGTTCTCCTGTTATAGATTCTGAAAGCTTTCTTTATGGGCGCGCAACCAACAAAAATACCAATACCGGCCTTTGCATTTAGTTTACCCAAATATTCACTATCATTGGTCGGATAACATAGTGAACTAAATACATGAAGAAACGATAAATCTGGCTTCTTGTCGTGCATCAGCTCATATGGAGTTTTGCTATATCGGAGACGGATCAGGGAACGGTTTTAGGTATAACAAGCTGTGTTGATTGCTTCGGCCTACAGAAATAATAGAGCTTTTTAAAATATCAACATTGTGCGAGCAGCTTCCACTAGAGTCTGGTTTCGTCTTTCGACAACGCCATTCTATTGAGGAGTGCGAGCAACAGATGTTTGATGCGAGATGCCGACATTTTTATAAAATTCTCGTGATTAACAAATTCAGTTCTATTATATGTTCTAATATTACGGACAGTGGCATTCAAACGAACTTGAATATTTTTTATGCATTTGATGATAGCATCAGGAGCTTCATCCTTTGATCTCAAAAATTTAACCCAAGTAAATCGATAGTAATTGTCAACAATTACCAAGATATACTTTTTCCCGTTAATGCTCTCTACACGCATCGGGCCACAAAGATCCATATACAAAAGATATAGTTTCTCTTGGTTAGTGTCCTCATCTTTGGGTTGATGAGAGGATTTCTTGCTTTTTCCTAATGCACATGCTGAACACAGATGATCTTTCTGAAATTTTAGCTTTGGAATACCTCGTGCAAGACCGTCTTTAGCTAGCTTGTTAAGAGTACTGAAGTTGAGATATGATAAACAACGGTGCCATAACCAGCTCTTAGTCTTTGAAGCCTTTGATAGAAGACAGATCGGAGAAGTCTTTAGCATGTCATCAAGAGAAATTGTGTACAAATTTGTGTCTCGGGAGCCTGAAAGTAGATCAACACCTTCTAAATTCCGAGTAAAGCAAGTGTTTTTCCAAAATGCAACTTCAAGATCCGCGTCACAAAATTTTCCAACAGAAAACAAGTTATGTCTAGGCCCCTCAATATAATACACCCTTGAGATAATAACGTTCCTCTGCTAATAGTCACCATACCCCATTATCTTTGCAACTTGGTCGTTTCTGAATCGAACAGTTCCCAAAATTTACTAACGAAGTTCATGAGCTGAGAGCGGTCCCTGTCATATGTTTTGAACATAGTCCAGATGCCATAGGACGATTTGGATAACCTTTCATTAACAAGAGAAGAAGAAGATGGAACATCTGTAGCATTGGATCCCCACAAATGAGTGGGTTCCGAGTTGTTAGCAATTTTAGATTCTACAATCTTAGCTTTTTTACTCGAACCTACTGATTTTATTTGTTTGGGTCTCCTACTATAGACTTTAATCTCTGGTTTTGGTGTTTCAACTGACTTAGATGTGGTTTCCTTAAGATGCACTATTTTCTTAGGAGTGATCCTAGTTAAAGGGCACGACTTACCAACTATAGTAAAAAATCTTCCTGTTGGTTTTCACTTATATCCTACATCAGTGAACACTTTACCCGTAGGTTTCCAAGCTTTTCTTATTTTATTTCTTTTAGATTTAGATTTTGAACGCACATTCACATCTTTCACAAAATCAATAAGACACATATCATGATTAGCTTCAAACAAACATTTGTTATAGATAGCATAAATAGATTCAAAATTAGCATTTCTCACTCCTTTCAGTTTCCAAAAAGCTTACCAAAATAGATATGTTGCTTCATTGTCATAGCTCTTTCAAGCCTTTTATAAGCTTATTTGAGGTTTTGGCAGTTTCTGTGTGTTTTTAAGCTTTATACACTACTTATTTCCGTGTCCTTCTACTGCACTAATTTCTCTTCTCGAAATCCTTATGTTAATTGTCTTTCTTAGGAATTATTTGTATGTGTTCAAAAGTTACTTTTTCTGGGTATATTGTTTCTTCATAGCGGTTGCAAAACAGAAGAAACCAGATCTACTTCTTTTTAGTAAAGGTACAAAGTACAAAAAGGGACAGGTAGCGAGTTGCAAGAAGCTCTGAGCAGTTGGGAGGCAGCGAGTTATAGTTACAAAATGAAGACAAATATCTATGCCAATATCTCTAAACGAATCGCTGCCTCAAAGGTATTCTAAAAGTAGCGAGTTGGTTATGTTGCTTGGCAGCGAGTTATACTCAACCAAAACCAACCGAGTTAACTCGGTTAATACCGAGTTGACCCGGGGTCAACTCAACCAAGTTAAGGTCCAAAAGAAAGACAATAAACAGAAATGGAGAACTAGATGAACAGACTCAAACATACATTACAACCAACAATTACAACCATCAACTTCAATCAAAGTATAACAGCCAACAACATCAAGAACCCGTCGTCACATTTCATCACATCAACAAACCCACAATACCTAACCTAAATTCCTTAATCCCTTCATCATATTACAATCCTACAAATCCATCTCCAACTACAACATCTCATGACTCGAAACAAACTAAAATATCTCAAGATCTTAGTTTCCTATTTTGTGTGTTTTAAGTAAATCAAGACCTTCAAAAGACCAAGAAACACAAAAACAAAAATATCATCATCGATCCTTGTAGGTTATACAACCTTTTTAATTTACGAAACTAAAGAATGACTTATAACAATGATGTTATAATCAAACTTTAATTCGATTGAAAGTCAAACAAACAAAAGGAAGCACCTACCCGAGACCATCTTTGTGATCTTGATGTCGTATCTTCTCTGTTGAGTGTTCGATTAAGAACAACTTAAAGGAAAAATTGCTATTCGAATTCAAGTCTAAGAAAGACTTCATGTTTGGCTTATTGTTTGTTTGATAAAGTAGAGGCGTGATGTTTTATATTGGAAAAGGGTTTGGTTGTTGACTGACTATAGAAGAGTGAATGAAAAAGGAGAGATGGGGGCGGAGGTTTCTATGTTTATGAGTTTAGGGTTACTAATGACTAAGTACTAGGGTATGAGCTTTATTTATCCCTCATTTTTGGTGGATTTGTTCTTAAGCCAGGTATAACAATGAGCTGATGTTAACAATGGTCCACGTTTGGTACTAATGGATTTGACCTTGTATGCTGGACATATAAGTGGGCTTGGAATGTGTTTGCCATCAGAAATGTTGTATCATGCCATCATGGGATGATTTTCGTGGGGTAGTAAAGTGATAATTCACACCGGGTTTAACCAAAAGTGATGGGCTGCGTATTTCATTTGTAAACTTGGGCCAAATACTATGGGATGTTATTGAGTTGGATTATTGTAACATTAACTTAGGTTAGGATGATAACATTTGGTTGTAACTTTGGTTAGCATATGGCAAAGATGACGTTTTTTTGTTTAAACAATTCGGAGTCATATGGATTTAAAAGTGTTAACCAACGTTTACTGTTGGTTAATGCTTATTTAAGCCAAACGTGTTTTCGTGTGGTTAATGGTTACACTTGGAATTTAAAAGTGAAAAAGTGACTAGATTTTGTGACGAGACCGGGATCAAGTTTGATAAAGAATCGTGGAAATAAATTTAAATGGCTAGATTTGGTATTAATTTTTATAAGTGACTACGGAGTCGATTAGGTATCACTTATTTGAGATTGATGTTGGATTTCACGAAGGCGTGTTCTTATTTTATCTTGAAGTCGGGGTTGGTTGGATGCATGACTTCAATGATAACTTGCTCGTGCTTAAGATTTAAGTTAAAGACTTGGTTTATCTAGTTTCTAGAAGTCGAGGTGGATGGTTGAAGACCTGGATAACTATCACTTAAAGGAGTTACGTTGTAGTACTCAGTGTCACACGTCAGAAGACGATTTGGATAGTTTCAAGAGGTGTTTTATGCCTCTTAGTTGAGGGTATTGAGTACTTAGAGATTTGCTTGGAGCACAAATTCTCTGCACCATTTTTCCAACATTAGTGCAAGCTTAAGTCACAAAAACAGGGAATTCTACTTTAATTTCAAGTTTGGTATATCAGATTTACTCCATCGGTGGTCACTTCAAATAGCCTACAAATGGGTTGGTAAAGATAGTCAGAGAGAGTTTATGAGTAGAGATTTGATCAGCAGTTGATTCTCACGGGATACATTTGAGCTAATTTCATTCTTCTCACAAGATTTCAAATATATGTGTGTATAATATGTTGCTGATTCTAAGGTATCAAAACCAGCAAGGGGGAAGGAGACATACATCTGAATGCACAACGAGTACACGTGACGAACTTCATATCTTTTTCTTAATTTAGGACATTTCGGGAAGACAAATGTCATAACCGCAGAGAAAATCAGTGTTTTAACTCGTGGTTTTTGGTGTATTATTCCAACTACATAGGGGAAGAGATGTAAGAAACAGTTTCTGATGATAAAAGAGGTACATAATGGTATGGTGATTCTTTTAGATAGCCAGTATCCGGCAGGAAGAAATGAGTTCATCCGGGACTTAGTTGACTTTGGTGTTATCATTTCGACTACTTGGAGGGTTTAATTGTCAACATCCGGGACTTAGCTAACCTTGGGTGTTACAAGAAATATCATCATTATCCTGAAGGAAAGAATGCGCACCTCTGGGACTTAATTGACTTTGACGCTATGATTTTAACTTCATGAATGTGATAGAGTGTGCACTTCGTGTTCTTCATATAATGAGACTGGTAGCATCTCTTCAACTACATGGGGGAAGAGATCTCTTGATACTTTTGGTATGCATTACTTGAGCTTCCAGCGTGGAAGAAATGTGAGAAGAATTATTCAAGCGTGAGAAGATACGTTGCTGATCTATTTGATGATTCCCCAAACAATTAATCACTAAGGCTTATTATCAAAGGACCAATATTTGATGTGGTTTGCCACTAATTCCGCTGTGCACTTAATTATTCTAAGCTTGAAAGAAAGCTTTGAAACTGCTCAAGAGAGGATTGCTTGTTTGGGGGGAAGCTTTGAAAGCTTCTAAATAAGAATATGTGGCATGAATTAGGGGGAAGCTAATTCAGAAGCTTCTCCTTAACCAGAAGTGTATGGGTTACTTAGTTTGTGCCTATTACAGTATTTCTCCTACAAGGTACTACAAAGATGATTCATGTTGGAGTGTAGACTTGAAGTCAAAGGCCACAAAATACATCATCAGCATTGGAAGCTTCTGGAAGCTTCTTGTTCTTAATTATTAATACTTGTTAGGAAAAATAGTAAGTAATCGTATATCGTCCATGGGAAGATTGTTAGGATTTCATTTTATGTGACGACATTACGGAATTACCATAGTTTAACATACCACCATACGTAGGGACTAAAGTGGTCAACTTAGTAAACTTATGTATTAGATGGTGGTATATATACCCCTCTATTGCTTCCATGGAGGGGTGAGACTCTTGTAACATTTTCACTTTTCATATTATTTACACACATTTGTTTCTCCCTCTACTTTCTCTCTCTAAACATGACTACCATATGGTTTGATTCACCAAGACCACCGGATCAATGATTCTTTTATACTTAATCAAGACTACCATAGCTAAGCTTAACTTTTTATTTTCTGGGGTGACATCTCTTAGGGGGAGATTGTTAGATATTAGAAAAAGACTCGGTCACCCCATGTATTTTATCGTTTATTGTTGCTCGTAGTTAAGTAGTTAATGTATAATGTTTGGTAATGGGCCGGGTATTAAACCCAACGTTTTAGCCCTTTACCAAGGCCTTAAGCTGGTTTCATTGTAACTATATAAGCCTCTTCCATGCCAATGAAGAGTGTGTTAGAGTTCATTTCATTTATATAAGTTCATTTTCTCTTACTAGAAAGTTCTTTCTCACTTTTTCTCTCTAGAACTTGGCTAATCCTCTAGTCATTCGATTGTGTTATGATTTCCAATATCCTACAATTGGTATCAGAGCACATGGGATGATTAGCTAGATTGTGTGTGCGTTTTCTTGGTTAGTTTTAGATCAAAAGTTTGGTTTTTGAAGGTTTATAGTCTTGTTCTTAGTTTTCTTTGATCTTGACGTTTGTGATGTTAAAGTTTATGTTTTATAGTTGCTATAGCCTTCTAGTACCAAGTTGTGCAAAAGAAACCAGGCAAAAATGTTCAAAAGGGTGATTTTTAGGTGAAAAACCAAGTTTTTCATTCCAGCGAGTTAGATCACTGTTCGCAGTTCTTCGTAGCGAGTTAAGTTACTGTACTGGCGAGTTGTCAGAATAGTACACTGTGTGTCAGTAAGTACAGTGTCAGCGAGTTGTCGTCTGTGGCAGGTAGGTGAGTTAAGTCGCAGAAGTATTATCTCTCTGCAGGTAGCGAGTTGGATCTAGTGACTTACAGGTAGCGAGTTGGATACTAGCGAGATAAGCATTGCAAGTTACATGTTTTTGAAGATCTTTTTCTAGCGACTTGTGTACATGAAACTATTCCAATGTAATTTCTGGTCAGCGATGCCCTACACTCTTTCCATCGAGTTAAGCATAGCTAGTTTACAGTTTTTTGAAGATCTTTTTCTAGCGACTTATGAACAGGGAACTAGTCATTTAATTTCAGGCCAGCGAAGTTGTCTACTCCTCTTCCAGCATTAACATAGCGAGTTACAGGGTTTTTGAAGATCTTTTTCTAGCGACTTGTGAACAGGAACTCTGTCAATTTACTTTCTTGCCAGCGAGTTGTCTACTCTCTTCCAGCGAGTTACATCCAGCGAGTTGTTGACTTTTTGGATTTTTGAACTAAATTCTTCAACCTGTAATCCTAACAACCTTTTACAACAATTCACCATTTCACACAATCAATCACCACTTTTAACATACAATCACTAATCATTGTTTGATCAACTTAATCATTTCACAATCTATTACGATGGCTAATCTTTCGTAAGACATCCAATGTGCCGGTTCAGATACCCGACCACCTATGCTTGATAGGACTGACTTTGCATCATGGCAACAACGTATTTGACTGTATTGTCAGGGTAAAGAGAATGGTGTGAACATTTTAAAGTCAATTGATGAAGGACCATTTCAGATGGGGACATTTCGGGAAACACTAACTGAAGGGACTGAAGGTGGCCCACATCTAGGTCTAGAACGACCACGAGTCTATTTTGACTTGTCACCTGAAGATAAGGAAAGGTACAATGCTGACATTCGGGCAACGAACATCCTACTTCAAGGGCTGCCAAAAGATATCTACTCTCTTATCAATCATTACACCGATGCAAAGGACATATGGGACAATGTGAAGATGCTCCTGGAAGGTTCAGAATTAACAAAAGAGGACCGTGAATCACAACTGTATGATGACTTTGAACACTTCCGTCAGAACAAGGGAGAAACCATTCATGACTACTATGTCCGGTTTGCCAAACTCATCAATGACATGCGGAACATCAAGATGACCATGTCCAGAATGCAGCTGAACTCTAAGTTTGTGAACAACATGTTGCCTGAATGGGGTAGATTTGTAACAACAGTGAAACTGAACAGAGGATTGAGGGACTCCAACTATGATCAGTTGTATGCTTATCTGAAGCAACACGAGGCACATGCCAATGAGAACAAAATGATGTTGGATCGATTCACTCAACACACTGTGGATCCACTTGCTTTGATGTCAAATGTCTCACACCAGCAGCACTATTCACAATCATCTACAACTCCACCATCCACATATGTTCCACCACACTTTGCTGACAACACTCAACTTGATTCGGGACTCTCTCCAACAGACAACTTAATTGAGAATTTAACCAACATACTTGCCCTACTCATCCAATCATATAAAACATACCTACCTTAAACAAATAATCAACTCAGAACTTCATCAAATACAAGAAACCAAGCTACAGTTCAGGACGGAAGGGTTGTGGTTCAGAATGTTTAGGGTCGATAGAATAGAGGTCAGGGGAACAATGCACGAGGTGGAGGTGCAGCTGGTTATGGGGGAGCACAGAACAGAGTTGGGAATGCTAATCCAGGTCAAGCAAGGCAGATTAAGTGCTACAACTGCAACGGTATATAACACATAGCAAGGAATTGCACTCAACCCAAGCGTTCACAGAACTCTGAATACTTCAAAGATAAGATATTGCTGATACAAGCTAAAGAGAATGAGGTGGCATTGGATGAAGAGCAGTTATTGTTTCTTGCAGGTGGACAAGACAACGCCATTGATGAAGATGTGGATGAGCAACCCGTTCAGGACTTAGCACTCAATGTGGATAATGTGTTTCAAGCTGATGACTGTGATGCTTTGATTCTGATGCTGATGAGGCTCCCACGGTACAGACTATGTTCATGGCTAATCTATCATCCGCAGATCCTGTTTATGATGAAGCTGGTCCATCTTATGATTCAGACATTCTATCTGAGGTACACGACCATGATCACTATCAGGATGCTGTTTGTGAACATCATGAAGAACACGAGATGCATGACGATGTACAACCAACCTACGTTGTTGATTCACATGCTGATTACACGAGTGATAGTAATATGATTTCGTATGATCAGTATGTAAAGGACAACGCAGTGTCGGTTGTACAAAGTAATGTATCTTCTGTTCCAAATGATGCATACATGATGATATTTAATGATATGCATGAACCGCATGCCCAATCTGTCTCTGACACAACACAAACATAGTAGTTGATAATTTATTAACTGCTGAACATTTTGAGGGAATCCAAAAGGCGTTAACTAAAGAAATTAAAGAAATGAATGATTTTTTTGAGGAGTTAGAAGCTGAAGTTGACCAAAATGTTATAAATAAGAAGCATGATGAGATTGAGCGGAAAAATCTCCTTATTGTAAATGATAATTTAATTGTCGATTGCTTGTTCAAAGAAGTGTTCTATATTGCAACAAATTCTGAGCTTACTGTATCTAGAGTTACTGAAATGCATGAAGCCCGCACCATTGTTCAAACACGTTGTCTGGAACTTAAAGCAGAGCTTTTTAAATTACAGGATAAGGTTCAAAAAGATGATCATACTAAATTAGTAAAGCGTTTTTCCAATCTTGAGGTTAATCACTTAAATTTACAGTTAAAGTATCAAACCTTAAAGAAAGCTTTGGAAACAACCCATCTCCACCCACTTGAGATACTCCTGATTTTGACTCAGTCTTTGTAATCGAAAAAATGAAAGCTTCCATTCAAGGAAAGGACAACGCCATCAAAAAATTGAGAACGCAAATCTCTCAATTGAAAGAGGCCCGTAGTGAAGCAGACCGTACTCTTGATTTCATGACCTTAGATTTTTAGACCATACAATTAACTGAAAAATTCTCCATTCTTCAAGAACAAAATTAGCTTTTAGAGCAGAGAATGGAAAAGTTAAACAACATTACAAGGAATTGTATGACTCTATTAAGATCACGCGTGCTAAGCATATAGAATAGACAACGGCCTTGCTAACTGAAAATGAGAATCTGAAAGCTCAAATACATGAAAATCTGAAATGCAACACTATAGAGTCTATAAAACCAGAGTTTCTTGCACCCGATAGGTATGCTATATATGTTGAACCAATTCCCCCTCACAATAGGAACAACAGGTAAGTTCATCTTTATTATCTCAAACATCTTAAGGAAAGTGTAGAAACCCTTCGCGAAATAGTAGAGGAAGCTAAGGTTGAAAGACCCTTAGATAGATCAACTGTCTTTGCTTGCCGTTACACTAAACACTCTCAGGAACTCTTAGAATATGCGATTGGCACTTGTCCGAAAGCCTTTAACCAACGAGATAAAAAGCATGCTCCTACCCCTTTAATTAGGAAAAAGCAAGTTACTTTTGATGAACAATGTGACACGTCAAATAGTAACACACACAAACATGTAAAGCAACAGAACACTCAGAAGACTAATGTCCCTGTGCCTCCTTCTATAGGAGTAAACTGTTGCACCAATGCTAGCGGATCACAGCCTAGGAGCAATACCAAGAAAAATAGGATCTCGCCAGCTAAAGGTGTTAACAAGAAGAAAGTAGAAGAATACCCTAGGACAAATAAGTCTAACTTAAGAACCACGAATCGTGTTGATTCTAGTAGTAGCTCTAAGCGTACTGTAATTAATTCGAATTCTGATTCTGTTTGCCAAAACCAGTAACCAGAATTTTAATTTACTGCAAATCGTGATTTTGTGTGTGTTGATTATTTGCAAATGTTAGGCAAACACTCTATTCATAATATCATAATGTTGTGCATAAAAGTTAAGCAAGTTGTGGAAACCTAAGCAAGGTTAGCAAGTATGGAAACTCACAGGTAAAAGTGCATACCAGCGTTGGTCATCAATGATGACCCACATGCAGAATATTCACTTTAGGATAACAATTGCCCATTGAACAGGCTCACTAACCTCCGCCCAGGGGGGGGGGGGGGGGGGGGGGGGGGGGGGGGGGGGGGGGGAAAGTAGCACCTCTAAGCAAAATTAGAATCGGGCCATTAACTTGTGCTAACCACAGAACCCAACCAAAATTAGGGATCCAACTTTCCAAACTCTCCATCTTTGTCTGTTTTCAAATGCAGGTCGTACAGATCGTCCTTTGGTATTTGGACTCAGGCTGTTCAAAACATATGACGGGGGATCGCTCACGGCTCAAGAATTTTGTAAAAAAATTCATCTGGACAGTTAGATTCTGGAATGACCACTTTGGTGCTATTATGGGTTATGGAGATTATGAGAATGGTAACAGCGTAATCTCCAGGGTATACTATGTGGAAGGACTAGGACACAATCTGTTCTCTGTCAGACAATTTTGCGACTCTGATATGGAAGTTGCATTCAGGAAACATTCATGTTATGTTCGAGATACGGATGGTGTTGAATTGATTAAAGGTTCTCGCAGCTCTAATTTGTACACTATCTTGGTTGAAGACATGATGAAGTCCTCTCCCATTTGCCTGTTGTCTAAGGCCTCCAAGAACAAATCATGGTTATGGCATCGTCGTTTAAACCACTTGAACTTCGGTACCATCAATGACCTTGCAAGAAAGGACTTAGTCAGAGGTTTACCTAGATTGAAGTTTGAGAAAGATCATTTGTGCTCTGCATGTCAACTAGTAAAGAGCAAAAAGTATACCCACAAACCCAAAACTAAAAACACTAACTTGGAAGTTCTTAATACCCTTCATATGGATTTATTTTGACCGATGCGAGTTCAAACAATTAATAGTATTGGTATTCATGAATTTGGTAAGCATGTCCGTTAAATTGGTCATTTGGTTTTGCATGTTTTGGTTTTGGTTTTGCATGTTTTGGTTTTGGTTTTGCATGTTTTGGTTTTGGTTTCGCATATTTTTCATAACCGCATCATTAGCTTTGATGTAGTTTTGAAAGTCATCCCTCGACATACCTTGTGTTTGAGGAGCCGGAGCTTGGTAAGCCAGAGCTTGGTAAGCCAGAGGTTGATTAACCGGGGGTCGATAAATTGGGCCTTGGTTGTAATTATTCCCCCGGTTTTGGTTGTAACAGTTTTGATTATTTCCTTGGTTTTGTTAAACGGGAGGAAATCCGGGAGGTCAAATTTGATTTGCCATCGGGGGTCGGTAACCGATATTTCCTTGGTTGTAGTTAACTACGGCGGCTTATGAAACGTATTCTTAGATATTGTCACGATAAACGTTGCCATCGGTGGCGGGACAATTACGGTGAGAATGAGTACCACCACAAGTTACACAACTTTCCTCGACCGCTTTTACGGTAGTGAGAGCTGGGGATTTCTTATCGAGAAGCAAGGCTTTCACCATATCTTCAAGTTTGGCAACATCGGGAGAAACACCGGGGGTAGAAGAGCTCGTACTCACTTTAGCAACAATCGCTTTGCTTCGTGAATAACGAACTTTGGATTTGCTCTCGATGATTCTTAGGCAATATCGAGGAATTTTATCCAAAAAATTACCACCCGCGGCGGAATTCAACGAATCTTGATCATTAGAGTTCAAAGCATTGTAGAAAGTATCAAGTTGATGTAATTCCGAGAAACCATGACGTGGACATGCCCGAAGGAGATCATTGAATCAGTCCCATGCCTCATAAAAAAGATTCATCAAATCATTGTTGGAAATTTGTGATTTCATTTCGAAGGTTTGTTGTTTTGAAGGGAGGGAAAAATTTATTGATGAATTTCGAAACAAGATCTTCCCAAGTAAGAATCGATCGAGGGAAAATGGAAAAAAGCATAAGCTTAACCGACGTACTCGGGACGTTTGGGAACTTCATCGTAGAAGTGATCTTGTTGAAATAACGAATGTGAGCATGAGGGTCTTCTTTGTCATGTCCAAAAAATTGTTTATTTTGTGCTTGAAGCAATTGCGCCATAGTACGTTGATCGGCCATCGTAAATACGGGAGGAGCTTGATTTTCAATAGGCTCTTCAAGATTAAAAGGTTCGACTCTTTGTTTGGAACGTCTACGATTACGTCCTTTCGGATTCGGATTCGTAGAAGTTCCACCAACTAGATTTGAAGAAGAGCGAGTGCGCATGCACTAAGAAAAAAGAGAAATTATACTAATTTAATTTTTTTTTTTGGTTTTTTCAACAATTGATTCACAAAGATTTATTTTAATAACGGACAATGAGATAAGACAACTTAAACCTAATAATCAACAAGCTTCACGGTAGCTCTCTAAAAGAAAAACGCACAAAGGAGCGGAGGAGTAGGAAAGCGCGAAGCTATTAAAAACCTTCTCCTTTAGGGTCGTAGTTCCTCGGAACAACCCTCCTTATACCCCTCTTATAGTTTGTTTAACTTTCAAATGTGAGTCGTACCTCGCAAGTGACACAAAAGACATGTTTTTGATCTTTGGTTTGGGAACTTATTAATGATAATACTCAAAGTTGAGAGTATTATATAATTGATTCATTTTATTTATATATAAGGACAATTTTTTATATTTTTGATTTTTCTTGTCTTATATATATAAAAAAAAGAAAAAGAAAATCTTTTTGTATTTTTTTATTTTTTATAAGAAAATAAGCAAAATAACTTCACACGGAAGAATCTTCAAAGCACTAATTGTCAAACGTCGGAAACGACAATCATCTTACACTCCTCCCCGGCAGCGGCGCCAAAAATAGATTTCGGGCTTTAGGTATATATAAATAATAATACTATTTATATTAACCAAACCAAATCAAGTGACCCTTGAAAAGGTTCCAAGAAAGAAAATCAATGAAATCCGAGTAGTATATGATATTCCCGGGTCGTTCTTCCGTACGAGGAATGCAATAGAAAGTCGAGAGTCGGTTTGATATTTGATGTTTGAATATAACAAGGTTTTGAATGGGTTTTCTAATTCTACGGGAAAAACAAGTAAGGCAAACTAAAAATGAAAGTAATTAATGATTTAAACTAGAAACGATAACGGGAATCCTAAAAAAACGTGACTTAAAACCTAATTTATCAAAATTTAATCCTAAAATGATTTTTTAGCTTTTTATAAATCCTAAGTGACTAAAATGCAAGAACAAATAAAAGAAACCCTAAAACGTAAGCAATTAAGGTGAAAAAACGAAGAAAAACGATAACGGGACTAAATCTCGTTCTTTAAAAAACCAAATTCTACAAATTTAACCCTACAAAAGCAAATTTAATTTTCCTAAGTCTTAAATGATAAAAGAAAATTTTTTAAAAAAGAATTATATTTTTTTGACTTTTATTTAATTTATTATGAATTAAAAACTGTTTTTATCTAAATTAAATATTAAAAATACTAAACTAATTATAAAATTCCAAAAAAATTATGAAAGGTAGCTTGAACTAAGCTGAGCCTAAGAAAAATAAAAGGGTGAACACAGTTTATCGAAATAAGCCAGAAATAAGATAAAAGGGGATGAAAGCTAAAAGCTAAAAAAGGGTATAAAAATTAAGTAAGGTGAATGGCTAACAGATAGCCCTACTGGTGCTGATGTTAGTGAGTGTGTGTGTTAAATATGCTTGGGTGTAAAAGGGGAGGTCACAGGTTCGAATCCTATGGCCTTTTCTTTTTACAAAACATTTTTTTAACTTATAAAATAAGCAAAACTGATTAACTTTAACAAAGCAACTTTTTATAAAACTTAAAAATAAGCAAAATATAGGCTTACTAAACTACACCTATTAAGTACTTATGAACAAGATTAAGCAAAGAAAAATAAGCTAAACTAAGCTTAAAGGACAGAATTTCCTAAGAGGATTTTAAATCTTAGAAATGTCCCTAAACCATAATTGCTCATAAGCTTGAATAAGCTCTAACCTAAGTTAAATAAGCTAAAATGGATTAAAACTAACTTAATAAGCAAAACTAAACCTAAATAAAACAAATCCAAATAGCCAATAAGCTCAGATAAGCAAATAAGTTATTTGGCCAAAACTAGTGACCAAACAGCCTAAGAGGCAACTTTCTAGCTTATTTTTAAGCTAGAAAATAGATCCTTATGGCTTAGTGGCTTATACCACTAAAAATATTATGAAATAAGCTACACTAATCCACAAAGAAAAAGGGGTTTGACAATCAAATGAGCTGTTAAAAAGCTTGATGAAAAAGGCAGTTTACACTAAATTCTACTCTTTTTGTTTTTTTAGTTTTTAAGGACTAAAGTGCAGGCCTAAATTCAGCTTATCTAATAAGCCCTAAACTACAAAGTAAGCTAAAACATATCAACTTTACCTTAAAATCTACTTGTGCACCAATTTTCAGAAGCTAAAACCTACTTTAGCTAACCTAAATTTGCTAATGAAATTGGGACATTTTGAAACTCTAAAATTTAAACATACATGTCAGATTGCATACCAAAATCACAAAGGCAAATTGCCATCACTTAACTAAACCCATCCTACTGCATTCATCTAAACATAAAACAAGTATGAAAACAACACTAAAAACACCTAATCAAAATCTTAAGTAAATAAGCTATTTAAAAAGGGTAAAACCCCACAGACTTAAACCATGACCTCAATAAACCTTCAAAATAAGTTTTAGACTTTGAAACTCTTAAAAACAAATTGGTATGACTTAAAAAAGGTTTGTAAAAGTTAACCAAGTGACCCAACAGTTTTCAACCAGTTTTGACCCACTTTGGTTCTTAAACCAAACACCCCTTTAAGAATTGCTTTTCCATTTTTAACATGATTTTTAAAGTTTTAAGCAAAGAGTTTTGAAAGCAGATAACAACAAAGAAAAATTAACCAATAATAAGCAAATTCCAACCACAGATAAGCACTTAAAATAAGCAAACTAAGATAAGCAGTATTAAGTCATAAACTAACAGTATTAACTTAACAACTTAACAAATGAAATTTAAACTTCAAGAAAGCATATATAAGCAACAATCATCAATAATAAAGACAAATAAGCTGAAAATAAACAATAAATAAGCAGTACAATAAGCAAACAGTAGATAAGCTTGTTATTTGAAAATAAGAACTTACAAAAGCCCTTGCTTTATACAGGGCAAAAAGTGCTTATAATAAGCTGATCTACAAGCTCCAGCTTATCAAAGATAAGCTGGTGGTGTCCATAAGCCCATCTAAATTTGGCTTATCATCCATTAAGCTGTGGTATTTTGAGGGGTGAATTTTTTTGGTGAATTCTATTAAGCACTTAAACTATTAAGTTACTTAATGAAAACAATTGATATAAAAGATTAAGTAAGAGCTTATGAAGCTTATAAGGTATTTTCAACAATGAAAACAGGAAATTAAAAACTCATAATTTTTATAACTTAAAAACTCAAATTTCATTAATTCATAAAAAGGGTTACAGGAAAAGTACAATAAGCTAAAGGTTAATTAAATAAGCTGAAAAACTAACTAGATAAAACTACTTGCCTCCAAGGGCTTACAAAGAACCTATTGATACTAAAACATTTTAAGTCTTGCCCTTTGAAGTGTGTTTTCTGTGTGAGGAGAAACAAGAGTGTGTTTCTTGTGTGAGGAGAAGTCCAAAATCATCTCAGCCATCTATCTTGTGTGCTCTCCAAGTCAAATGATCTTAACCCTTTATTTCTTGTCTTCTTCTATAGACGAATGAGGTTGTGTGGGATTGCCAACATGGAAATTGGCCCATGTGAAGTGGAGTTGAGGGGAGGGTGTGGTTTTTGTCGTGGGGTTGCAGGGGGCAGAGGTTGAAGACCCTGTTATGGCAATTTGGCTCTAAAATGGGTTTTTCGTTTGGATTACTGTTTTGGTGATAACACGGTTAAAGGTTTGTAGAATTAACACTTTTGGTCCCTTAGTTTGATAAGTGATATAGCATAGACAGTCCTTGTGGTGAAAATGGTATAAGAAAGTTGGCATCTTTGGCCCCTGAGGTTGTATACTTCTGTTGCAACCACAGTCCTTGGGGACTAATGGTGTTAACAGATTTGGTATTGGGCTTGGTTATGTGTTTGGGCTTGTTATAAGTTAAAAGGCAATGGGCCTTTAACTTATTTTTGGTCTTCATGTAATACCTTAATGGGCGGTGGTTGAGTTGTGGGTTGTATGATGTGGTGTGTCTGGGTGTGGTGATTTGGTTGAGAGTAAATCATAAGGCCTGGCCCATTATATGGGTACGGGGTGGCCCAATTAATATAACATCGGTATCACATACGGCTATCGTCTTTGACTTTTGACTTGACGTGGTTGACTTGTTTGTTAACTTTGAGACTTTGACATGATTGGTTGACTTGACTTTTCCAACGCTCTTTTCATTCTCGTGCTCGGGTTTATAAATCGTGTTGGTTTTGTATCTTTGAGTCCTTCCATAGAAATCCATTACATGCATAATATAAATGCAAAACACACAAATACAATGTATTTTTAGTATGTTTTTAGTCATTTTAGGCACGTTTTTATAGGCATGAGGTATGTGTAATTAAGCACATATGATGTTCATTTTGATTAGGCATTCATATACACTAGACATTTGTGTCTTGGATCTTTACACTTGCATCATAAACTTGTATCACCAACTAGATTAGATAGTTCATGTGTTTGTACCATAAAATACAAGGTTTGTTATGTTGGGCCATAAAACATAACGGGTTTGGGTTGGTTCTAGCCGGTGTGTAAGAACTCGGTATTTAGCTTTGTACCGGAAAAAGTGTAAGGGACGTTGTGTAAGGTTTTCTCCGTCGAGAAGGGAGCTTGTTGATCTAGTGAAGAACTCCCATTGGTACTCGGGGAGTAGAGTAAGTGCGGAAGGAGCTACCGTGACGGAACCATTATAAAAAATCTTATGTCCCGTATGCATTCTCCTTACAAATTGCATACTATTTAAATTAATACTTTATGTATGTGTTGTGCCATCGATTTTTAATGAATTTATTATGAAAACTTTTTATTTCATGCTTTTTAAGTCAAAGACTATAACTGGCACTTTCATATTAAGTCAATATCAAATAGGGTGTTTTTAATTCAAAAGTTTTTTAAATTTGAAACAGAAACGTATTCACCCCCTCCCCCCTCTAACGTCTTCCACAATAATAATGGTTTTTTAAATCAAATTCTCCATTTTGAATGACGATGAAACTGGAGTTGGAAAATCCCTCCAAATGAAGGCCCTAGTAGTCACTTGTGAGTCTTCATTGGAAAGAAGACAAAATAGCAGAATTATGGCTTGGTATATATAGGCCCCCCCGATCCAGGACAATGTCACACTCCCCCAACAATGGCGAAAACTCAGAAATGCAACATAATGATCAATCATAACACAAGATACAAAAATAAGATTCTAGCTTGTGCATAAACTTCAAGAGCTATAAGACCATCAAACCTTGAACAAACCTCAGTGATGTCCAAATCGTACAAAAGCCACAATCTTCTTACACTTATTCAACTGCCCGGCACACAGGGGACCATATCCAAATTTTAATCCAAACAACCAAATAACCAAATCAAACAACAAGCAAGTAAGACTTCAAACGAAAATCCACACGGGATGCTTCTAAGTCTGCTATCACAATCACCAAACTAATCTTCTTTCACTTTACCTGAAAATGATACTCGAAAACGTCAACAATAATGTTGGTGAGCTCGTAGGTTTGACCTTAAACCCAAAATCTGTGCCAATATTTCAACAGTGGACAATAGTGCTATATGACAGTGAATATATGCTAACAATCCAAGACATAGCATCCCCGCTAGTCATATCTCAACATCCAATAATAAACCTAAAGTCGCAACTTCCCAAATTCACGAACCACACTAAAGGGCCTATACCAGCTGAGCAACTATATAGGGCAAAACAACACAAACTTTGCATGCCAAACACAGCACTGCAATACCCGACACAAAACCTTGCATGCCAAACACAGCACATCAAGTACCCCACAGAACCTTAGCCTGGCCAAACACAGTACATGCAAGTAAGACAACACATAATATTCACATAGCAGTCATAAGCACATAACTTATCCCAAAAACAAAACCACATTTCGCACAGATCAATTCAAAACATTTCAAAACACATTTGAGTATCATTTTCCCCCAACGGAAAAACCAGTAAAAAGTAAGGCTACGAGAACTCACCTCAAGCAAGTCTTTAGCAACTCAATCTCAATCACGACAAAAGCAAAATGCAACGACGCCCGGACAGAACCTTAGTCCCATTAATGTCGCTAATTTAATCATCCAATTCTAAAAACTAACTTCGACGTTTGATGCATAGTGTTTTAGACGCGTTGTACAATTACCCAAAACAGTTTAGTGGGATGATGGTGACAGACAGAAACTCCAACAACTCGATATCAATCTCATTCCCCGATAATACATACTTATACTATTTAGAGAAAATAGATAAGTAATATAAATAAATATTTATAATTAATAATTATAAATATATTTCGACAAGTCCATTCGGTAAACCTTAGACACTTCAAAATAATCATTATACGGTTGAAAATGAAACGTTTACTCATAATAAACACATTAGAGAAGTTTTGAGAAAAAAATATATTTTTCGTCTTTTAGTGAATTTATTAAATAAATAAAATAATTAAATATTATTTTATTATTTAAAATCAAAAATCATGTTTTTAAGAAAATTTCTAAGTATAAACTTTTTACAAAATTTCGACATGACCCGTACGTTTATACAACGTTTTCCAAGGTTTCAAACCTTATTTTCAACAATTTTTCACAAATTCGACACTTTTCGACAAAATTCCAAAATCTCAATCTTTAACGCTTACCAACACTTTTTCCCCAAAATATCATTCAATATCACTTCGTAAATACATTTCCACTTTCAAAAGTCCGTCAAAATTCTCATAACTACTAAATATCGCTTATTGGGCTTTAAGGCCCAACAAGGGTCCATTAGGATTTTTTATAAGTCAAAAATATAATCCAAGTCCAAAACCAAGGTCCATTTACATATATAAGTATATACTTATAAGTAGAAAATAATTCGGACCACAATAAGCCCTCCCATTAAGCCGCAGCTTAAATAGACTTATTGGGCCGTGAGTCCAATAGCTCAAAAATACGTTATATTTAGCATAAAAATAAGCTAATAACAAACTTAACGATTTGGTTACTACCATAAAAACCTCAAAATAGTTCCACAACATACGCCATAATACAAAAAATTAATCAAAATCACTTTCCTAGGATTTTAGGAAGATTTTGTGCATAATAAGCCCAAATAATAAGCCACAAAAAATACTTAAAATAAGCCCGAATAATCCATACAAGCTACTATAAAAAATAAGCATTCTAGCATCATATATTATTCAACCATCACGACCACAACATCAAAACTACTAAAACCCTCTTTTTTTCTTTTCTTTTTTCACGAACTAAACACACCCTTTTTCTTTCGTTTCGCTTCTAAAAATCAATTTCCACAACGATCAACTTGTATAACTAACATCTATGCATCAAAATAAACCCAAAAGCACAAACGAAATTTAAATTTGAAAACTTACAAGAAAATCTTCAAAAATGTATATTTCAAAACGAACCGGACAACCCAAACGTTATTTAAATGAACACCCAAACACTCGTATCAACCCGAATAACATGTTTCTCGATCAAAGTTAGAATTTTTATGGTGGATAGTGGTGGTTTAAGGGCGGACGAACCAAGACACACACACAAGTGTGTGTTTTATTTGTTTTAAAAATGAAAGAAATGAGTGAAATTATCTAGTAAATGGCATATATGTGTACCAATGCAAGACAATGATGCTAAATCATGCTTCCTTTTTTCCTTTCTTGACCAGTTGACGCCGGCTATGGCATCCAGGGGTGTCAGGCTTTATTTTTCCGTGTCAAAATCACTTAAACTTCGTAAACTCAACCGTAAAATTACCCCAAAGTAATTAGCATTTTCTTCACTTTAAAAAATACTTTTCTATTAACCTAGAGTATTCACATGACATATTTTCACTTTAAACCCTTTCAAAACTCACTTGGACATTACGTACGTGTCGACTAGTTTGACCTAAGAATTATCATTTCCTCATTTCTGCTATGTAGAGGGAATAATTGTGACATTCGGGACTTAGGTAACCTTGGTGTTGCAATTTATATCATCACTATCTTATAAGGAGAAATACGCTCATCAGGGACTTAATTGACTTTGATGTTATGGTTTCAAATTATTTGTGTACTTCGAATATTTGGGCTTTATACATCAAGTCTTCTTAATGCGGCTTGCAAGAAATATTTAAATCTACTCAAGAAATGATTGCTGGTTCGGGGGAAGCTAAGACAACTTCCATCTGGAGAGTATCAAGACAGACTACGGATTGCTAACATGGACAAAATGATTGTGCCACTTTCGGTTTGAACATTTCAAGTCATGTCTCATACATAATCTTGTACATCAATAAGTAGTGTGGTAATCAGTGTTATGTGTCAGTTTATGAATTTTTCATGAGTTTCTCGTTAAACTCCAAATCATTTATAAATTCATCATAACTGACCCTAACAGAATCCCTCATTAATTGAGGGGGAGCATATATAGGTTCCAATATCGGCTTGTATTTTAATCAGTCAGACCAATTTTCTCCCTAAAATTTCTAAAATATTATAAATCAAATTGAATCCGAAAATCGCAAAGGGTTTAGAAATTATTTGATCAGGGGGAGAGAATGTGATTTAAATATAAAAATTTGATAAAAACGGATAAAAAATGTGATCTTTTGGAACTCAAGTTAGCTCTTTTCCCAAATGTGCAAAAAACCTTTTCCTGTAATCTGAGCTTTTAAATCATTATTTTTGACAGAACTTTTGATAAATTTGAAAATTAAAGAGTCCTAATGGTCATTATTCTATCGTGTCTCTTAATTGAATCATAAAAGTTCGTTTGTAAGTCTGTTTCAAATGCTCATTTCCTTTATGTAAGTTGCTCATTTGCTGCAAGTAATGTTAGCCCACTGAGGTACTAATCGATGTTAATAGTCCTCATTACATCTATATCATATATAAACTTTGGCTTCATTACTTGCTGTCCTTTCATACACTATTGATTTGATTCTTCAAGTTGCAATTATGTGGTTTTGCAACCTGTACTAGCCTTTAAATCATTTATCTCAAAAAATTCACAACACTCAAGAGTATCCTGGTTCTTACATGGTATGTTACATGAAAACTTTCTTTCCTTTTGTTGTATTGGAAATTTCAAGTGAAATACCAATTTTTTCAAGTAAATAAAAACCTGCGGAAAGTTCTAAAACGTATCTTTTTCAATCAGTTCTTTTGATCTAACAAAAGCTCAACTTAAGCAAAGGACATTCTTTACTTTATATTTTCAGCATCTGGTCCAATCACCTCCCCCTTATGACACATATTTTTGATTCAGGAGTTATTGCTATCAACCGTTTTCCAACAAGATATTGTCATATATGGGTTAAGATTTCTTAGTATGCAGTTAATCAATTAGCAAGGACATTATGTTTTAAGTCAGTCAATTTTACCTCAGAAAATAGCGACATGTCATTTACTTAGTTTGTATATCTTCAATCCACCAGCATGTGTGATATAAGTCCCGAACTGCTGCTTTTAATAAGCTCATCTGAATTTGTCCCACCGCATTTCTGTAATAACTACACTAGCATCCAATGCTTAACTCGAAACAACCTTACACTCTCTTGACTGCATTCTGGTCTTTTCATTCATCCTTCTATCATACAGTCTTTATGACGTTTCTTTCATGAAGAGACTTCAACACATTACCCATAGTGAAGGAGTAGTGTTTCTCTAAACAGTTTAACTACGATACCAGGTATCAGCAAAATACTTTTCTATCCTTCTGAACCTGTCATAAATCCCAAGTGAATTGCGAGTCGATGAATCCTGAAATTGTTTTTGATCACGCAAAAGCAGCCATAGATCTATCTCCTTGAAATCATCTTTGTCAAGTTGCTTTCTAGTTGATACAATTATGTATCATTATGCCAGTGAAAGTCGTGAACTTCTTGTTCAAAGAGTGTCGCAAAAGCCCTTCGAAACATCTATTGATTTTTAAATCATTGTAGATAGAACTTAGAGATGTGATTGAAGAGTCGAAAAGATTTCAATGCAACTTCCTTTGCTTTTGTGTTGCATTGTTGCAATTGATACAACTCTCTCTCTCTCATCACACTTGTGAATTTGAATTCAAAGATTCCATAGAAGATACGTTGTGTTGAAATAAATTAAGGATCTTTAATGATAAAGTGAATTTTGTTGTGGTTTGAGAATGGAAATCTAGTTCATGGGATTTTACAAGTCTTGACTAAACCGAGAAAACACGTGAGTAATTCGCAGGATTTTACTAAATCAAGAAAAACCGTGAAAATAGAATTGTTGTTTGAGAAATCGTTATTGTTGTTGAAGAACTTGAACTTTTGATAACGATTTATGAGCTTAAAGGACCAATGGAAAAAAAAGATTAAAACTAAAGGGCTAGAATTGAAAATAAACTAAGTAAAGAAAGAAAGATTGAAAACAAAGGACTAAGAATGAAAAATGAAAGGTTAGAATTAAAATGATTTAAAATCTAAGGGCTTTAAGACAATATTGTTATTAACTAAAGGTTAAAAAATGAAACTATTAAAAATAAAAGGTTAAAAAATGAAAATTATAAAATTTTAAACAATAATAAAAAAAATAACTCATGCACAAAAAGAGTGTATCATTCTTCTTCGTTTTAACATTTAAAAAAAATGGAACGAATGAAAATCTTGACTCGCGAAGTTATACGGTTATCGTCGGTGAAAACCGAATATACCACAATGATCGATATGAGTTCACGATCGCAATGGTATAGGAAAGAAGTCCCGTAGTTAACCGACGTCGAAACCCGAAAAAACCCGAAATCAATACGAATGAGCACGAATGGGCACATTGTTCATAATATGCTTTAGTATAACTCGTTTAGTTGTGTTTCGGTTTCGACAAGTTTCTATAACAAAAAACGCACCCATCACAAAACGCAACCAATTACAAAACGCAACCAATCACAAAACGCAACCAATCACTCGTTTACTTTTGAGACAAACCGCAACTTTACAACATTTTGGGCAGCATAACATTTGTATTAGCTTGCAAAAAGGTCTTCAATCAGGCAAATCTCAATGCCTATGTAACAAAACGCAACTCCTTGAAGGCAAAACGCAATGCAACCTGAAAAAAAGAAACACAAAACGCAACTTGAAGGGACAAAACGCAGTTCGTACTTTTTGGGACTACAAGTCACTTTCAATGAGTCGTTTTCACTTGGTACTCTCTTGTCTCTAGCCAAAATGCAACCAAGAATGTCCCACAACCAAGAAGAAGCCACGAAAGAAAATTAACCAAGAAAGATTCTAGCTTACAAATAAGTCGTAACTTATCATAAACCACTAAAAAGAAACCATAAATAACCGTGACTTATTACTTCACAAATAAGCTCACGAAAGAGACGCCTAAATAAGCTATACTATATTACCCTTGAAATGCTAGATGTGTTTGTATTAAAGAACGTTTAGATCTTGTTAACGAAAATGCCAAATCCAAACACTCCTTTATTAGATAGTCGAGACACATAAGCTACGACAGATGCTTGTCCAACCCGGATGATGACAAAAACACATCTAACAAATTTAAACCACTCAAACACATTAAGAAAATGTTCTCTTTGGTCAAAAATATCAAGCTGAATTGCATAAGAATGAATTGCAAATAACAATTTTAAAATCCTATATTATAAGCCCAAATGACTCGAAGCCCAAATGATTCTAGTTATAGTTTTAGATGTAAATAAAAAATATGAGCAGATTAATAAATAAGCACAAAACATAAAAAAGTTAACCAATAAGCACTAATAGGCCGAGCCAATTAGCACAAATAAGCACAACAACAAACACTTAATCCACCCCTGGCTCTTGATACCAATTGTAGGTTCCCAATATTTTCACACAATATGAACTAGAGAGAGAAAGTTAGAGAGAGAGATGGTTGGGAGAAAGCTAGAGAAAAACATACTAAATTGTATGTGTAAAATGATTTAACCAACACCCTCTCCATGTGTGGAGAGGGTTTAAATATGTCTTACACGCCCCATAAATGGGCTATGGTGTGGGCTTACAGTGGGTAAAGACCCGGCCCAATATCATAAGTTATACGATTACTGTTCCAACTACGAGCTATGCTAAATATGAAATACATGGGGTGACCGAGTATTTTTCTTAATCCTAACAATCTAGTGAATGACATATATGTGTACCAATGCAAGACAAGGAAGCTAAAATCATGCCTCCTTGTTCCCTTCTTGACCATTTGACCGGCTATGGCATCCAAGGGGTGTCAGGCTCTTTTTTTCGTATCGAAATCACCTAAATACTCATAAAACTCAACCGTAAAATTTACCCCAAAGTTAATTAGCATTTTTATTCACTTTAAAAATACTTTTCCATTAACCTAGAGTATTCACATGACATATTTTCACTTTAAACCCTTTCAAAACTCACTTGGACATTAACGGACGTGTCTGACTCGTTTTTCGGCATTTTCTCAAAATTCACGGGTCAACCACTCGGATTACACATAGCACAATAATACCTTCCAAAAGGGATTATTAATCACAATAAACCTCAAATCATCACATATCTCATAAAATCACCACCGTCAACACAGTACCAAAATCTGAATAAACTGACAAAAGTCAAATAGTCAAAGGACTATTAATGAAATATTCAGAACACAAAAAGGGCAAAGGTTACATTCTACCCCCCTTAAAAGAATTTCGTCCCCAAAATTCAACTACTAACATTACTAAACAAATGCGGGTACTTCAATTTCATCTGATCTTCACGTTCCCACGTGAATTCAGGGCCACGTTTTGAATTCCACCGAACCTTGACGATGGCAATCCTACTACGCTTCAACTTCTTAAACTCTCTTTCCAAAATTTCCATAGGCTCTTCCACAAAATTCAACTTAGCATCAACTCGAATCTCATCCAAAGGCACTTTCAGTGTTGGATCAGCCAAACACTTCTTAAGGTTCGACACGTGGAACGTGTCATGAACACCATTCAATTCCTCAAGCAAATCTAACCGATAGGCCACAGGGCCTACTTTCTCAATAATCTCAAACGGTCCAACAAACCTAGGTGCTAACTTCCCTTTCTTCCCAAAGCGTACCACACCTTTCCAAGGCGACACTTTAAGCAAGACATAGTCACCTACACTAAACTCTAGAGGCTTCCTCCTCTTATCAGCATAACTTTTTTGACGATCACGCGCAGCCTTAAGTCTATCCTTAATCTGCGAGATCTTCTCAGTAGTCTCTTGCACTAACTCAGGTCCTATCAACTGACCTTCTCCCACCTCAGCCCACATAATTGGCGAACGACACTTTCTACCATACAATGCCTCAAACGAGCCACAACTCATACTAGAATGACAACTATTGTTTATAATGAAAAACCAACCAAATGGAAGATAACATCCCTAACTACCCCTGAAGTCCAGGACACGCGCTCTAAGCATGTCTTCCAAATTCTGAATAGTACGCTCACTCTGACCATCGGTCTGAGAGTGATAAGTCATACTCATATCTAAACGAGTCCCTAATGCCTCTTGCATTGACTGCCAAAATCATGAGGTGAAACGACTATCACGATCCGATATAATCGAGATCGACACACCATGTCTAGCAACTATCTCATTCAGATACAATCTAGCCAACCTTTCCATCTTATAATCCTCACGTATAGGAAGAAAATGAGCAGACTTAGTTAATCGGTCTACAATGACCCAGATTGTGTCATGCCCACTACTAGTCCAAAGCAACTTTAGTTCACAAAACTTCCATAGCTATCCTTCCCATTCCATATTTGAATCACAGGTTGCCAGAGCAAGCCATATAGCCTTTGATGCTCAGCCTTAACCTTCAAACAAGTCAAACACTTACTAACATACTCAGCTATATCCTTTTTCATTCTGGGCCACCAATACTTATCTCTCAAATCATAATGCATCTTATCAGCACCTGGGTGTACATAGTACTTCAACTTATGGGCTTCATCCATTATCAGGGTTCTCACCTCACCCTTTAAAGGTACCCATATTCAATCCAGGTAGTACAAAGTTTCATCACTTATCTGTTCTATCATCTCATCCAAACCTTTCTGCAATCCTGCAAACTCATCCACAACCTCCTTCTAAGCCACTAGTATCCTATCCTTGATACTCGACTAAAGGATCATATTCATAGCTCTAACTCTCTTAGGCTTTACTCTTTCCTTCCTACTTAGGGCATCAGCTACCACATTTGCCTTACCAGGATGGTAGCGAATTTCACAGTTATAATCACTAAACAACTCTATCCAACGATGCTCTCGCATATTCAATTCTTTCTAACTAAAGATATGCTGAAGACTTTTATGGTCCGTATAGATGACACTCTTTGTCCCATACAGATAATGTCTCCAGATCTTAAGTGCAAACACGACTACACCCAACTCTAAATCATGGGTAGTATAATTCTCCTCATGAATTTTCAACTGCCTAGACGCATACGCTATCACTTTACCTCTTTGCATTAACACATAGCATAGTCATAAGTGAGCTTATATATAATCCAGGTACATAATCTAAACTATACCGGAAGGCGGGCGTTCACAATAAGACCACAATGTCTTTCCGGTCCATCGGGAGAGCCTAGAACAGCGCATTACAGTAAACTTATCCTTCAAGTCTTGAAATGTGCCAATTCCTGTTCGTCACCCCCAACCTCGAAAGTCTTACTTTTTCTGAGTCAAGAAAAGTAAGAAGACTTAGCTCTATTCTTAGAAAAGTTCTTAATGAACCTACGGTAATACCCAGCCAATCCTAAGAATGAACGAACCTCCGTCAGAGTTCTAGGGGCTTTCCAAATCTTAAAAGCTTCAATCTTACTAGGGTCTACATGAATCCCATTACCATTTATGAAATGCCCAAGAAACTGCACTTCTCTTAGCCAGAATTCACACTTAGAAAACTTAGCATACAGTTTCTCTTTTTTGAGCAGTTCTAAGACCAACCTTAAGTGTTCTACATGCTCCTCTTGAGTCTTAGAGTAGATTAATATATCATCTATAAACACTATCATAAACGATAAATGTGTCGGGTTTTAATAAAATCGAGTCTTATAATGTTTAAATATATTTTTATTATTAAATATAAAAATATTACATTTTATACCCTTAAGAATTTGAAAATGACAATATATACCCTTGGTATATATTATTTTTCAATTTAAACCTTTTTCTTTATACTTTTAATTATCTAACCCTTAACTTAGAAAGTTGGCAAAACAGGTCCTTGTGGTTTAAGTTTAGAGTAATTAGATTTTTGGCCCAAAAAGTTAAATAGTTTCAAAAGTTACAATATATACCCCCAAGGGTTATTCGATTTGCATTTTAGTCCAAATTCCAAATTCTTTGTATTTTTATTCTCGAAATTAATTTTCAGCGTATAGCTTATCATAATAAGCTAAAATAAGTTGGTTTTATAAGCTTAAAGCTTATGAAATGAGCTTATGAGCTCAAAAACTCAAAAAGGTCACGTTTGGTTTTGAAATATTAAACCGATGGTTTCTAGCTTTTAGGGTTTGTTTCAATGTTTACAAAAGTGATATTATAGCTTATTAAATTAGCTTATAGGATTAGCTTATGGCTTTTAGCTTATTAGGGTTTATGAAAAGGGTTTTAGGGTTTTTAAAGGCGCGTTTGCTTTAGGAAAACCAAACGTGTAGGATTAGGGTTTAAGGGCTTATTCCATAGGATTATAAAAGTGTATAAGAGCTTATTAAGATTAGAATAAGCTTAAGCTAGCTTATTAATGGTGTTCGCATAGTTTAGGGTTTCAAAATGGGTCGTTTAGGGCTTGGTTTGGTTTAAGGGTTCCAAAAGAGTTTTAGCTTGATCAAATGGTTAAAACATGGCATACATATGATCTAAAACATGACAAGGACTTATAGAACAAGTTATGAGGCTTACTAGAGCTTAAATGGTTTGAAAATGGTGGAATGTAACCCGAAAGCTTGTATATGAATCAAGAACTCCTCTTTTCTTATTCCTTGGTTCCAAAATAGCTTAAAGATCTTTCCTTCCCTTTCTTAGCTTGGCTAGATCATTATTTCGAGTGATGGCTTGATTTTGTAGTAAATTATAAAGGTGGCGCAGGTATTTGGATATTATAAATATGGAAATAAGAGTGAGGCAAGTTTGGAAAGGTGCAGTGGGGTCAAGCTTTTGGAGTCCTTATCCTTGAATACTAAGGGAAGCTAGAACTATAGCTTAGCAAGGTGTTTGAAGATGAGGAGGGCTCGGTTCAACAAGGTGGTGACGAGGTGTTTGCTTGGGGGTTAAGGTTGAAAGTTGACGAGGTGGTGACAAGGAGGTGAAGGGAGCTAGCAAGGTGGTGAGTTATGGTGAAGGGATGTTGCTTGGTTAGGACTTGGTTCGAACTAGTTTGAGTGATATCGAGTTTGCTAGGGTTTCGGGCTTGGGTTAGGGTTTAGGACGAGTATAGGAGGTTGAGAGGGAATATGTAATGTTACAAATGGTGGTGCTATAGGAAGTTGTAACTTATGCATCAAAGAAGTACGGAAAAAACTCATATGAATTTTGAGGGAAAAATGGCTTATTTGAATCGTGCATATAATCGGGTTTTACCTAAGCTTTAGAGAGTTGTACTAGTGTTTTGAAGGAAATATAAGTCAAATATATGCATTGTAACTAAGTAACACATGTCTTATAAGTTTTTACTTTTGGTTTGTATGAAAACATTACATGTAATCGGGGTTTTGATATAAACGTTAACGTATAAATCCGTTTTATAATAAACGTTATGAATAGTACATTAAATAGATAACATATGAGTAAATATGGATATTAGAACATATTACTTGACATATTACAACGTTCACTTGATATAATCGTTGATTGAAGTTGGCATTGGTAGTTGCGTGAGCTCATTTACTTTGGAAATGTAAGTTACGTTACATAATGGATGGAATAAAACAAAAATATTTCCATGAAAATGGTTCTATTTAATATAATAGATGGAAATTACATTGAGGAAAAATGTGGGTTGTGATAGTCTCCCAACCTAAAAAAAATCTCGTCCCGAGATTTAGTTGGATGTTGGAGTGATGTTTGGAAATAGATGTGGATATTTGGCAGGAATTTGATCTTTGCATTCCCACGTAAATTCTGGTCCTCTTTTAGAGTTCCATCTTACTATGGCTATAATAGGGAAGGCTACAATTGTCTTAGTTGCATTGACTTCTCTATCAATAATTTCCACTTGGTTCTGTCCTCTACAAAAATTAAGTTTTTTTAATCGATCCGAAGCTCTTTCTTGGAATACGAGGGATTTCGTCAGATAGACATTTCTTTAAATTAAAACGAGAAGGTACTGTGGACTTTACTAGTTCTTCAGGAAGCTCAAGTGATGTAATGCCACTTTGGCAATCCCTTTTAAGGATCTTAAATGGACCTATGTACTGGGGTTTAAGCTTTCCATCGCTTTTTTGAATCGGATGACACCTTTTTTGAGGTGACACTTTTTAACATAAACACGATCTCCAATCTGGAAAATCTAAAGCATCCGCCTTACATTGGCGTAACCCTTTGCCTGGTCTCTTGCGCTTGCAAGCCGTGTGTCGAATTTGCACTATCTTTTAGGTGGTTTCAATGTGATTATCTCTGTGTCCAGTGAGTTGATATCTCACTTAGGCCACGCATACAGGTGATCTACAACTTTCCGACCATAAAGTGCCACGAATGTGTGTTTCCTTAATACGAGGCCTTGTACTGTTATTGTAGGAAAATACTACTAATGGAAGTGTCTTGTGCCATCCGTTATCCAAATTCTATAACACAGGCTCGAAGCATGTCTTCGAGTGTTTGGATGGTTCTTTCACTTTGTCCATCAGTTTGGGGATGATATGCCGTACTCATGTCTAATTGAGTACCCAAAGCACTCTGCATTGACTGCCAGAATCTGGATGTGAAATGACTGTCACGATCCGAGATGATGGATATCGGCACTCCATGCCGTGAAACTATCTCCTTTATATACAACCTTGTAAGGGTTTCCATACTATCTGTCTCTCTGGTGGGGATGAAATGCGCTGATTTGGTAAGGCGGTCTACAATGACCCAAATTGTGTCATGTCCGCTTGATGTTTTGGGTAGTTTTGTAACGAAGTCCATCGTTATTCTTTCCCATTTCCATGTAGGAATCTTTGGTTGTACCAGTAAGCCGGATGGCTTCTGACATTCTGCTTTAACCCTAGAGCATGTCAAACACTTGCCAACATATTCAGCGATGATCGCCTTCATGTTAGGCCACCAATAGAGTTTCTTTAGATCCTGATACATCTTGTCAGAACCTGGGTGGATGGAATACTTTGATTTATGGGACTCATGCATGATCAAGTCCCTCAAACCACCAAAGTGTGGTAACCAGCTTCGGTTCTTGATACAACGGGTTCCATCAGGACGTACTTCAAATGCTTTGTCCATTCCTCGTAGGTTCTCAGCTTTGATGTTCTCTTCTTTGATCGCCTCGGTTTGGGCTTCGAGGATTTGTGATGGTAAATTTGGGTGAAGGGTCATGACTAATGCCCTAACTCGGAGTGGTTTGATTCGTTCCTTCCGGCTTAAGGCATCTGCTACAACATTTGCCTTTCCAGGATGGTAACGAATCTCACAATCGTAATCTGCGAGCAATTCTAACCAACGGCGTTGCCTCATGTTCAACTCTTTCTGATCAAGGATATGTTGAAGGCTTTTATGATCAGTGAACACGGTACACTTTGTGCCATACAGATAGTGTCTCCAAATTTTAAGAGCGAACACTACTGCTCCCAATTCGAGGTCGTGTGTGGTATAGTTCTCTTCATGAGGCTTGAGTTGTCGGGATGCATATGCAATAACTTTTTCTCTTTGCATTAACACCGCTCCCAGACCTTGGAGTGATGCATCACAGTAAACGACAAAATCGTCGTCTCCTTCTGGTAATGCTAAGATTGGAGCTTCATAAAGCTTCTGTTTTAGCAGTTGGAAGGCTGACTCTTGGTCTTTTCCCCAGCTATACTTCTTGTTTTTCTGGGTTAATTCAGTCAAAGACTTTGCAATCTTTGAAAAACCTTTGATAAATCTCCGGTAGTAGTCAGCAAGTCCTAAGAATTGGCGTATCTCTGTGGGTGTGGTAGGAGATGTCCAATCCTTGATTGCTTTAATCTTGGCAGGGTCAACGTGAATTCCTCGGTTGTCAATTACGTATCCAAGAAATTGCACGATATTGATTCAGAAATCACATTTGGAGAACTTGGCATATAATTTCTCCTTTTTGAGTAATTCCAGGATTATTCTCAGGTGATCTTCGTGTTCTTCTTTATTACAGGAGTAGATGAGAATATCATCAATGAACACTATCATAAATTTATCCAAGTATGGTTTGCATACACGGTTCATGAGGTCCATGAACACAGCAGGCGCGTTGGTTAAACCAAATGGCATTACTTGGAATTCATAGTGTTTTTATCGCGTTCTGAAAGCAGTCTTGGGAATATCTTCATCCCTGACTCTTAGTTGGTGATAGCCTGCTCTTAAGTCAATCTTTTAGTAAGTACTCGAACCTTGAAGCTGGTCGAATAAATCGTCGATCATGGGTAATGGGTAACGATTCTTTACAGTGAGTTTATTCAGCTCCTAATAATTGATACACATTCTGAAAGATCTGTCTTTCTTTTTAACAAATAAGACAGGAGCTCCCAAGGCGAAGTACTCGGTCGGATAAAACCTCGGGCTGCTAACTCTTGTAGTTGGTCAGATAGTTCTTGCATTTCTAAAGGAGCTAATATGTAAGGTGCTCGGGCTACTGGTGCCGCTCCAGGCATTAAATCAATTTGGAATTCTACTTGGCGAACCAGTGGAAGGCCGGGTAGGTCTTTAGGAAAAACTTCTGAAAATTCTCTAACTACTGGTATATCTTCCAATCGTCTCTCGTCTGACTTCTTCTCCATTACTTGGGCTATGAAAACTTGATATCCCCTGGATATATATCTTTCGGTTTTAATATAGGATATTAGGCTTAGTCGGGTTTTACTTCGATCACCTCGGATGATTAAAGTTTCACCGTTGATGGGGATGTGAACTACTTTCTCGTCACAGATAATTCTAGCATGCTACTTGGATAACCAATCCATAGCAATGACGATGTCGAAACTATCGAGTTTAATCGGTATGAGATCAATTTTGAAAGGTTGGTTTAACAAAATAAGAGTGCAACCCTAGATAACGGTATTAGTGCCTACTAGGTTTCCATCGGCCATTTCAATGTCGTAGGTGGTATCTAGTGTAATTGGTGGGATATTAAGCATAGACGCAAGAGATATGGATACGAAACTTTTATTGGCTCTTGAATCAAATAATACTCTAGGTAAATGTTGGTTTAGAAGGAATGTAACCGTAACTATGTTCGGATCTTGGTGAACATTCTTGTCCCTCAACATGTAAGCTCTCCCATAGGCACTGTTGTTTGCTTTTGGGCACTAATTTTTGTAATGCCCTTTCTCTCTGTAGGTATGACAAGTTACTGACACTGGTTGCAGGTTGCTTCTAGTGGCTGACCCCTTATTCTTGCAGTTCCTGGTCTGATGACCAACCTTGTTGCAAGTCTGACACTTGACAGTGCAAGGTCCTGTATGATGCAGGGTGCATCGTTTACACAAGGGAAGGTTTCCAGTATACCTACTGTCTTCAGTTGGGGTGGCAGCATAAGCCCTGACGGCTTCTTGCCTTCTATTCTGCTGTTGGTGGTGATCATTGTTGCGGTTGTTGTTGTTGTTGTTGCGGTTATTGTGGTAGTTGTTGTTGTTGGTGAAGGTTCTTCTATCATCAAACTTTCGTTTGTGATCATTGGTTCCTTGCATAGAACCGTGCTTTGTTACCTGATCCATTAGCCTCTGGGCTATGGTAATGGCTTCCTCCAAAGTTTGAGGCTTTGAAGCGGTAACATTTCCTTCAATACTTCGGGGTAATCCCCCGATGAAGACTTCCATAAGTTTCTCAGAATTTGGTACCATAGTTGGACATAAGACTGCCAACTCCTGGAATCTTCTAACGTAAGTCTTGAGATCATTCCCTTTTACAGTCAGGCTGTAAAATTCATCCTCCATTTTCTTGACCTCAGTTCGAGGACAATACTTCTTTGTTAAGAGCTTCTTCAATTCAGACCAGGTGGTCTTGTAAGCTTCCTCTATTCTAATAGGCTGGGCGAATGAATTCCACCAGGACAAAGCATCCTCGGTCAGAGTACCAGTAGCAAATTTCACTTTGCTGTCCTCGGTACAGTTACTGCGGAGAAATACCGATTCAGTTCGTTCAAACCAGCGGATGAGGCCAACAGCCCCTTCCGTACCTTTGAAATAGGAAGGTTGGCAGCTCATAAACTCTTTGTAGCTACATTTTCTTGCTACAGGAGTTTCACCTTCTCGGGTGTTCCTATTGGTATTGTCAGCATTTGCCATGGTAGCAGCTTGTGCCTCCAAAGCTGCAGCAACACTATCAGCAACTAGTTTCCTGATGGCGGCCTGAGTCATGGCTGGTGCTGCAGATGTTGATTTCCTCTTGGGAGCCATTCTATCAACATTTACAAGACAACACAAAATAAGAATCCATACAATGATATAGTCATATCACAAGTCATTGTATAATAATCAAAATTTTCATACATAGTGATATTGAAATCATTTGACATAGATTTTTATTCGGTACAAGTTCTAACAAAGAAATACACATCTTTTGATATTACATTGCAGGATATAACGGAAAATTTTGGAATCTAAGACTTCTATAGATGGGTACTCTAACAAGCATCTGACTCATTAGGTTCCTCTGGAACTGGTTCACTTCCCAGTGGTCGCGGTATGATCCACAATGAGTTATCTAACTCCGCAAAGATAGACTCATCAAAGGGATAGTCTGGTGGTGGTGTAGTTGACCTGACCGGTGATGAAGATCCTACTGATGAAGACGGAGATGATGGAATGGGTGATCCAACAGGAGGCTCAGTGTCTCTAGGTGGTGTAGGTGGGATTGTCAATATCTTGAGCATTAATCATAGCCATGATATCTGGATATAAAGGTTCGAGAAAACCTAGTGGTAAGAGTGCCATAGTAACATGAATACATAAAGATACAATACATGAATGATCATAATACAGGATATAGGATAGATAACCACAACATACATAAATCTATATCATGAAACAGCAAGGTATAACAGAATCACAACCACATATGTCATAAATAACTTGTCCAAATATTTTACATAACAAAATATTGCAAGTGTCGATATTTATGCCACACATCCCGTGGTTGGATTTGAAACAAAAGCTGTAAATGACAAGGATCTAGTCTAGTAGCTTGGTGGTCCTCCCTTGTGGTTCTTGAGCTCATGGATCGTGTCCAAAAGACTCTTCATGTCTGATTGGTGGCGAACCTGGATATCCTCGATGCGTATCTCTAGAGTAAAAGTCCTGACGTGAGCAAGAACAATCTCGTCGTTATGCCCCATTTGGTTTTCTCTGAAATCCAGCAATCTGGGTACGGGCTTCTTGAAGTTCGGTTTCTAGTTGGTCAAAATCTCATTGTATGATTACTCGACCATTACCAAGACCTTCTATCTTATATTCTATGTGCTTTTCTTTCTTATTTATCTTAGTTTAGACTAGAAGCGTAAGACCATTGTTACTGTTCACCCTCCATCCCCAAAATAACTCTTACCCCGAGGTTAAACCCACTTAAAACCCCTTCTAGAAGCCAATAATGATGCAATGAGTGACGTATTTGGGCTCTGACACGTTGGTGATCTAAGGCAATCATTGGGGAATGATTACCTGGACACATCCAAAGGCTAAGATGAATTTAAATAAGCACAAATATGATAGAAGGCCAAGATTGATGATGCTTTTCCTCTCACGCAAGAAAACCAAGCCAAGGGTCTAGGTCCTTCTATCCGGCCTATAAATAGAGGGCTTAACCCTTGTAGTAAAGGGAGTTTTTTTTAGAGTTGTTCTAAGATTTTTTTTTTTAGTATCTTTTTAATGTATTTTCATTTAAGTTTTTAAAGTTATTCTGTATTGCAAATTCCTTGTAAAAGTTTAAGTTTTTAATGAAAAGTTTGAGGTATTGTTTTTAAGATTCTGTGTTTGATCATTTAATATAACATGTTAAGCTTTTTAAGCTAGGATGCAGCTTATTGATCTGACCTAAAAGTTTCACTAAGCTTCTAGCTTCTTAATCTTTGCCTTTGTTTACTGTTTTTATCACTTTTATTAACTGTTTTACTTATAAAAATCTAAAAAATACCAAAAATCACAAAGAAAAAACTCAAATGGATGATAAGCTTATAATGGAAGAGCTTATGGGTTTTACTAGCTTGTTTCTAACAAGCTAAAGCTTGTAGAATAGCTATTTTGAGTACTTGTTTGCCTTGTTTAAGCAAGGGTATTTGTAAGTTTTCATTTTTCCACTTATAGCTTATTTACTATTCAACTGCTTATTTGTGCTTATTGTCTGCTTATATTTGCTTATTTGTGTTTGCTTATGAGGTTTAATGATATTTATGCTTGTTTTATGGTTTAGAAATGATTTGATTTAGTTTTCATATAAACTGTCTTAAAGTAGCTTATAAACATGCATAATCTATTTCAGCTTATTTGAGTGCTTATTTGTTATTGAGATTTGCTTAATATTGTTTGTTCTACTTATTTAACATCTGGTCTTTTGAATGTGTGCTTGAAATAAGCATTAATCTCTTTAAAAAAGCTAAAATAGTTTTTAAAGGGGTGTTTGGTTTAACCTGTTTTATGGGTCAAAGTGGGTCAGATTAGCATTTTGACACTTGAGTCAGTTTAGTTTAGCTATAATTAGTCATAAAATTCAGTTTGTTAAAGTTTTTAAGTGTTAAATCTCAAATTTAAGGATTTAAGAGTTCATTGTTTGAAACTGTTAAGTTATAGCTTATTTTAGTTGCTTATTTGATTGTGCTATTACTTATTGTTGATTTGTGATGTTTTTGAGTTTGTGCAAGTGTAACACCCCCAAATTGGGTCGCAGCGGAATAAGGGTCCGGGGCGTGTTACTTCAAGATCAATAGCACAAGATATATAAGAACGACACAAAAAGTCGTTTAAAATGATACATTGGATTTAATTGAAAGACTTAATACAAAAGCATATAGCTTTACTTGTTCATTGTTTGAATATTTCAAAAGTTGACAATACATTTCCCAAAATATGATGCACCTAAATCTTTAAGCGTGCAATCCAAAATGTAACCCAATGCATCCTTGGCATCCCATGCCTATTGACCTCCTGAAAACATTGCTTAAAAACGTCAACAATAATGTTGGTGAATTCATAGGTTTGATAAATCAAAATATGCAGGACCGCAAGACTTTTTAGTGATAATGCAACACATGCAGGCATCACAAAACTAGATTACATTTACACTAAGCTCATGACACTGAAGCTCGACAGTCTTGTTCGCAAAATATTGCTACTCAGCCCGCAATGATGTTTTAACCCGAAACATCTAAAATTCGACATGCTATAACGTTCGTTCCCGGTGATAGCTAGTCACCCGAACGGGGAGGTCGTTTCCCGAATAGATCTATTATATAACATTCGCGCTCACATAATGTAATTCCCAACTACATCTATGCAATTGACAGTTCATGATAATGGGCTTAACTTGGGTTATCGCTACTTAGGCAAACATGTAATCAATACTTGCGTCCAATTTATAAAACAAAGCATGTTTCCACCCCATAATTATAAATCATTGAAATCGTAAAAATGTGGGGCTATGAACTCACCTTGAGTTCTGATAATCCAAATATCGCAGATAAAGCGTCACGTAAAAGATCGAATGCAACCTAAATTATCATAGGTCGTATAAGTACCGAGTACTTGAATATAATCTTATAGTTGTTACATCGTACTATCATTCGGGCTATCATAATTTAAGAGGTCATGACATGACGTTCGAGGAGTTAGGACACTTTAAATCGTAAATCCAACAACTCGTCGAAACGCCATCCGAAGAGGCCTCATTATGAAACTCCCTAGTAATATAGTACTTTGATAACCACATAATATTCTATCTAGCTCAATCACCAACTAATGATTTTGGTAAAATTGTGTTTAATAAGTTAAAACGTTTATATCTAGCTCAATCACCAATTAATGATTTTGGTAAAATTGTGTTTAATAAGGTTAAATTGTGTTTAATAAGTTAAAACGTTTATATTTACCGTTTTAGTAAAACTCCCTAGTAATATAGTACTTTGATAACCACATAATATTCTATCTAGCCCATCTTTTCGTATTAAGACGGGTTATCGATATTTGACATTTTCATAAATTTTGTCCCCTGATGAACAGTAACTTTTACTCGTATTTGTTGTCGTAAAACCCGTAAATGTCGTATTTTATTCGTTATAGCTCCGTTTTTAATGATTCTTTCGAGGACGTT
>BQNB010015182.1:9750-73704 GCA_026074375.1 Tanacetum coccineum | reverse complement strand
TCAAGGAGATTCTTTGAATCTACCTGATCACAGGTATAGTATTTATACTATAAAACGGGAAACCGGAGGTTAATGCAACAGAACTCAAGATAAATGACAAAGCCATATTCATCTTTTATTGCTAACTGTCTTATTTTAGGTTTAGACGACGGTGTTGTAGCCTCATTCCAGTGAAGTCAGATTCATAAACCACATGCTCATACTCAAGCTTTCAAAATCAATCATTCAATATCAAGATAGTTGATTCTAAACTTCCCCATCATCAAAGAGCCTCAAAGTCAAGTAAAGAATCGTATTTTGGGGAGATTGTTAGCCTTAATTATATTAAATCAAACAAGAATATAACAAGTATGAGCATGATGGTCAAGAGCACAAGATGATCAAGGAAGTCAAATCAAGATGATTCAAGTCAAGGAGATGATGCAAGATAACGATCTCAAGAACTCAAACTCAAAAGATAAAGGCTCAAAATCAAGATCACAAAGCATGAATGAACAAAGCCATTACAAACAAGACAAGACCAAAACAAGGCAAAGCATAAACGTCAAAAGTCATATCTTCAACGTTAGGGGAGACAATGACTAAACAAAGCAAACTCCTATAAGAATGTTATCGGTGGTACGGAGGAGTTTGAAGAAAGAGACCTCAACATTAGGGGAGATTGTTAGCCTTAAATATATTAAGTCAAACAAGAATCTTATCGGTATTATAAAGTTAAAGAGGTCTTGTATTGTAATAGGCTAGTCGGGTTTAACGGGCTTGGATTGTAATCTAATATTGTCAGTGTTTCAGGCTTAAAGCCCAAGATATGCCAAGCCCGACCCAAGTAGAAAAGCCCATACGCCTACATGTTGGCTAGGGGTATAAAAGAAACCCTCTTCACACATAGAGAGGGTGTTGGTTGCATTTGTCTCACTTGCAACTCACCATTTCTCTCTCTTAATCTAATATTCCAAGTTTTCTTTCTTCCTTTCTTTTCTTTCTTATTTCTGGCTCATTAAGAGCATATTTGGGTTTGCTTATTGTTGAAGGATTATATTATAAGACTAACAGTTTCTCACCCCGAGAGTTGTAAATAATTGGAATTGTATAAAATGGAGCTATAAACTCACCTCCAGTGAATGAATTTATTTTAGAAAAATCAAATGAGTGAAACGTCACGTGAAGTCCGAAGGCAACCTAATTAATTATAGGCCGTATGAGAATAATGTATTTAATATAAATACAACATTATAAGTTATAGAGTCACATCACCACCTATTAGTTTTTGCTTAATTTACAAATGTTTAAACAATATTTAAGTCACGCTTGTTAATTAAATGTCCAAGTATATGTGTCCGTAAAAATATTATCTTTGCCAATAATTGATTATTTGTTAATAACATTTGATTTACTATTTTTATTGTTTATATAATAATATTATATAAGTAGTTTAATTATTTTATAAAATAATATTTATAAAGTTAAAAACATGTATAAATATTATATAAGTAATACTACATTGTTTCTTAAGGTTTCTATAGCCCAAACGGACCCGAAAACACTCGTAAACCATATTTTATATTTCTAACATCTTGTTTCTATTTTTATAAAAGAGCAAAAAATTGTTTATAAAAGTTAACTAGCTTTAATAATTTCTAATTAAATATCTAAACATTTCTAGACTCCAAAAACCTAATGTTATAGTAAAACGTCATCCCGAACAACTTTGTAGTTTTATACTTTGGCCGAATCGGACCCGAAAGCCCTCAAAAACACTGATTTTAGTTTCTGCAATTATTTCGCAGCTTTTCACAACTTTATAAAAGCTGTGAAATAATATTTACTTTTCGAAATCTTTAAAAACTCATAACTTACTCGTTTTTTAACTTCGTTTTACGCGTTCTTTATATGTACAAAACCGTGACGAGATAATCTATCAAAATAAAATGATTATAGATTTCATAAAAATCTGTACAGTAACTGTAAACTGTAAACTGTTATATATGAAAATACGTTTTTATATTTAATTTTGTAAAAATCATATCTCCTTCATTATAAATCCGTTTTTAACGTTCTTTATATCCCCGATTTTCTTTTGAGATGATCTATCATAATAAAATATTTATAGAATTTATAAAATTCTATACAATCATAGTTTTTATAAAATAACTTTTATAAAAACACTTTTATATATTTAATTACCTTAATCTCGTAAAATTCATAACTCCTTTATTATAGCTCCGTTTTTCAAGTTCCTTATATATTTAGAATCCTCATGAAATGTACTATTTGGATCGTGGATTTATATATTTTATAAATTTTGTATTTTTACAGTAGGTTTAAAATATCATGTAATAAATATAATTTATAACTTGTTTTATAAATTATAACATGATAAAATTATTACAAGTCCTCCAAATTAATTAATACCACATATCTTGCATACTTTAGGTCCTCTTAATTTATATCCATCATTTATGTCCAATATGTCCCAACAAAATGTCCACAATAATTATTTATCTCAACAATAAATCATATAATTAAACCAACACATGTAATATATATATAATAAATTGTGTACTTGCTTTCTAATAGTAATACATATTTAGCATATTTGTACCATGAACATATGTTTACTTGAATATGTATAACCTTGTATTATTTATAAACTTTATAAAATAATTGTTAGATGGTGAATAAACAATATAACAAATATGTAAGTATGAAAATGAAATGATTATAAAATATTAGAGTTCATGTTAGATCTTATGTGAATGAATGAAGATGATGAACACAATCTAATCTAGTTCTTCAACCTAAAATCCTTATTAAAACCCTAGTTTTCCACTTATTGAAAAACTTAGATTTTATGAAACCCAAGTCTTGAAATAACCTTGATATATCTTAAATATCCACCCTAATAATATTTGTTTACTTGTAATCTTGTAGAAATGAAGTTATAAAATCTTTTGTATAATTATTTTGAGCCGTGGGTTTTAAAGAGGAACTAGAAAGAAATTTTGAGTGATTTAGCAAGAGAAATGTGTTTGTTTGAGGCTTACATTTGAGGTCTTATTTATAGTGGGAGTAAACCTTAAAACCACTAGCAAAACAAGGGATTAGAGGTGGTTTATGACAAAGTGTAAGATCTCTCCTCCTCTATAGGAGGAGGGAATGGTTAAAAGAGGAAGGGAAGGACAAGAGCATGCTTGGTTATCCCATGGTTAATAGATCTTGATGTTTACTTGGTGGTTATAAGAAAGATGAAGTGACTTTAGTGGGGAATTAGTAATTTATTTGTGTTATTCTTTGTAAAACCGGCCTAGGGGTTTATATGTGTATAAATGATTTAATTTTTAGGTATTGGGTATAATTGTGGGTATTTGTTGATGTATAGATAGGTATTGGTACTTCCAAACATGCATAAATGTATTTTATTGCTAAACGTAAACGTTTTATGTAACAAATAAAAATAAAAAGGGAAAAGTTATAAATTATCTTCATAATAATTATATAACACTTACTTGACGTAAACTTTTATTTGTTTGATGGCGGTTTACGTTGATTGTTTACTTTAAGTTTACGCGATTTAACTAAACGATGAAAACTAAAAGTAAACGCGTAAAACCCTAAAAATAAACAATGGAAAGTATGAAGTCGTAAAATGACCTGAAATAATGGATTGTTATACCGATCTTGTGGGCTATACACAACGTTTTCAGGAATTGGCTTTGTTGTGTTCAAGAATGCTTCCTGAAGAAACTGATAAGGTAGAAAGGTTCATCCGGGGTCTTCCTGATAGCATTCAGGGGAATGTGACTTCATCTAAGCCAACAAGACTCCAAGAAGCAATTGAAATTGCAAACAGTTTGATGGATCAGAATATTCATGTTTTTGCTGCTAGACAAGCTGGTAACAAAAGAAGGATGGAGAACAATCTAAGGGACAACTATGTTTAACAATCACCCTATAAGAGGCAGAACATAGCAAGGGCCTACACTGCTGGTCCTGGAGAGAAGAAAGAGTATGCTGGAACCTTACCTCTGTGCAATAAATGTAAATATCACCATACTGGACCATTAACTACAAAGTGCGGAAATTGAAATAGGATTGGTCATCAAACCAAGGATTGTAGGAGTCTAGCTGCCGCAACAAATCAAAGGGCTCCAATGGCAAATCAAAGAACTCTTACTTGCTTTGAATGTGGGAAACAAGGACACTATCGTAGTGAATGCCCAGAGTTAAAGAATTGGAACCATGGAAACCAAGCTAAAAGTAGTGAAAAACATGGAAGGGTGTATGCTTTTGGAGGACGAGAAGCCGACTAGGACCCTAACAACATTGCAAATGATATTGATGCTTAAAGAGAGATTTACTTTGTAGTTTTCTTTAAAATTTATTGTACTGTGTGGATGATTTAAAATCAAATTAGTGTGTCGTGAAAATTTCATCAATTTTACTTTAATTCTCTATTATTTATGCAAGCCACTCCCTAAATTATTATAGCCTTATAAGCATTTTTACATCACCTTATAAACTATTTTACTACCACATGATAAACTATTTTACTATCGTTGATAAATTATTTTACTATTGTTTAATAAACTAACAATTTGTAAACTATTTTACAATCATTTTACTATTACCTTATGAACTATTTTTATTTCCATCACATAAATTATTTTATTATCACCTTATGAATTAGTTAGCTATAGCCTTATAAACTATCTCACTATTGTTTCACAAAATAATTTATTGTCACCCTATAAACTACATTGCTTTCATCACATAAACTATTTTGTTACATTATGAAACTACGTTAAAATAATAAAAAAACTCCTTATCTATAACACTATTTTGACGAAAATGAGCGTTTCATCGTTAGTCCTCAATTATACATAGCCTAATCACCTATGTCTAATTTAGGAAAGACCATGCTATGCCGAGAGTAGTCACCTTAAAACTTTTGTCAAAATTAATTTTCTACTTATATTCTCGAAAAGCAAAATTTTTGTGCGCGTATCCATAAAACGTGTTTATCATTTGAAACTGAGTTAATAATCATAGTAACTAAGTAGGCCTTTACACCACCTTACTATATAAAATCGACATCATCTTACGCCAAATCCTAAGCCAAAAAGTCGAGACACATCACTAGTCGACCTTGGACAATTCGCCAACGAGTTTGCTCGCCATTAGGGAATTTGCTAAATCACCCATTCAACATCGGCATAATGCCGTGAAACTTGGTATTGGTAACGCCATCATAGGTATAGATTAGTTATCGCCCTGAAAGGATAAATATCGTAGTTGATGCTCTAAGCCAAAAGGAACGAAGAAATCCACTAAGAGTCGAACCTTGGTCATGACGACAAATTTGAATATGCCGTCACAAATCTTGAATGCTCAAGCTGAAGCAAATTAAGAAGGAGAATGTTGAGAACAAAAATCTTCATAGTATAAACAAGGAGTTGAAACCCGTCCCGATGATGCTCCTTGTATTAAGAAAACAAAGTTGATTACCACGTTTTAGGAGGATTAAGATAAGTATTTTGAAGCAAGTATCCGCACCTCTTCACCAACACCACTCCGAAAGGCAACTCAAACTGAATTTCGAGATGAAATTCTTTTAACATAGGGAGACTGTGACAATCTACATTTTTAGGTCATTTTACGTCAATAAACTCAAAACTATTTACTTTGAACCTTTACATGTTTACTTTTAATTATAACCGTTAAGTTAAATCGCGTAAACAGAAAATCAACTTTAAATCGGCATTAAACAAATATAAGTTTACGTCAATTATGTGTTATATAATTATTACGAATATAATTTATAACTTTTCATATTTTATTTTGCAAGTTTTACGTATAACGCTTACGTTTTGCATTATAAACCTTTATGCATGCATATAAACCATACCACCCCTCCATACTTAACCAAATACCCACACTTATACATAATACTTAAAATTAAATATTTTCCTCCCCCTAAATCAACAAAATGCCGTCCACTTCTTACTATCCATAAACTATTTTTATATCATTTTACTTATCCTTAAGTTAACCATGCAAGAACATAAGGTCTAATGGATATTACCATGTTTACAAGCAACACCATGTCTCTTCTTTTTCCTCCTCCATTTCCAATGCCTAAGCATGCTTCTCCTTCAAGTCATGTCATGTCTTGTTCCCTTATATTAAACAAGTAATATAAACCATGCTTTATTGATTATAAGAACTAGCTCATTTGATCACTTATCACCAAGTAAAGAAAAACATTTCCTCTCTTCTCCCACACATCACCACAACCGGCCACACTAAGAAACCCAGAAAAATTTGGTGTTTGATATTTTTCAAGGGTATTTCAAGAAGTTCCAAGGGGTTTAGATATAATCAAACAAGTTTTGGGGTTTGATTTAGGTGTTGACACAACTAATCTTTCCATACTTCATCTCCAAGGTTCCATATTTTTTTCCATACTTTCATTTGATATATTTTTCTATGAACATTTTACTTATCAAATTATATCACCAACTAGTTGTATTTTTAAATGATTCACAAAGAAGACAAGTAAATGTCTCATGTATATAAATACTTGCAAGAAAGTGTTAAATAAATTATACACATAATCATACACTTGAAATAATTATTTTTGACATATTACAAGTTACTTGTTAAAATATTAGACTTGTTGTTAAATTGGTAGCTTATAAACTAGCTTAGTTGGTTATATATTTAATTTTATGTTCTTAGTATTTAAGTTATTATTTTTGAAGTGTTGAATGGGATTATGATAGATTGGATTTGTTGTTGTAGTGGATGATTGTGAAAATGGAGGGATTATGTTAGAATGGTTTTTGGTTTTTGAAAATGAAGTGGTTTTAGTAGACTAGAAAATATACCTAATCTGTTACGAATTTCACCTTACTGTTACTTGGTTTTGGCAAGCCAAGGATTTAATAATATGATAGTACACTTAAATACGATTCCATGGATATAATGAACGTAAAAATTAGACTTAAAACGAAGAAGTTATGGCCGTTTAAAGTTTGGCCAATCATAAATACTTTTGACAGCTTTTACAAAACTGTGAACATTCTGATCAGATTTTAAATTGAGGTTTTGACCCCTTTCGGGTCCGAATCGGCTAAAGTGTATAAAAGAAAACTTGTCTGGAATGATTTTTCGCTAAAGTAAGAGAAATTTCTTTTGTCATGAATGTTTATAACAAAGAAGTTACACTCCGTTAAAGTTGGACTATTTTTCGGAAAATATACCAAGTTTCCCGCGCATATTTTTGCTAAGTAATAAAGCTGTTAGGATTTTATATTTGTGTTTTCGGGTCCGTTTGGATTATAAAAACCTTAGAAAATAATGTAGTATCACTTATATAATATTCATACGCGTCGTAAACTTTTTAAATATTATTTTTTAAACTAATTAGACTATAATTAAATTGACTATATGAAATACTAAAAATAATTAATCGAGCGAGATACACTATAATTAAATTTTGAATATTAGAAAATATTACAAATGTGTATACTTGTATATTAAGTGGCTAACTTGACGTAAACATTATTTTGACTTATAAAACTAAAACGCAAACTATTTGGTGGTGATATAACGTTGTAAAATACAGTGCATCATTTTATTTCGCTTACATTATTCTAAATCGGCCTATAATTAAATAGGTTGCGTGCCGGACATATTGTGACGATTTCCTTTGTTGATTTTCTAAAATCAATACTTTTTGCTTTAGGTGAGTTTATATCCCCGCTTTAACTTGTTTTACAATTACGTTACAAATCTCGAGGTGAGATACATAGCATGTTTTTACAATAGGACGCAAGTAGAATACTTTACAATTTTTACAATGATTATTGATGCGCCTAAGTACCAACAACCCATAACGCCCATCATCATGACTTACTTATGTAAGCGCGTGTGTTAGAAATAGATCTATTAGGATTGACATCCCCGTTCAGGATTGGTCCCCTACAAGGCCAACGAGCGTATAGCATATCGGAGTCTAGAGGGTCTCGGGTTGGATCCTCTTAACGGGCAGATATTATGTTTATACTATGTATTCGTTTCGGTGTCATGAGCTTAGTGCAATCAAATTACAATTTTATTTGGCATTATATGTGTACATGTCATATAATTTAAATCTTGCGGTCCACAATTATTATTTACTTAAACTTATCAACTCACCAACTTTATGTTGACATTTTTAAGCATGTGTTTCTTAGGTGCTTAACTGTTATGGAGTATTTGAAGTGCATTAGGTCTTCATTCACACAAGACTACATTTTCATGAACTTTTAATGCACTACATTCCTTGTTGTATTTTAAAAATATGATTTTCAATTGATGCAAACTTGGGAAACTTGTTTTGTACTTATTTACTTCAATGAACAATGAGGTTATCTTTTAAACGACTCATTTAAAGGTCGTTCTCTTATATCTTGTGCTATTTTATTATGAAGTAACGCCGCCGGTTACCTTTCCACTATGACATATTTTGGGGGTGTTACAATATAATAGCCATTCCGTAAGTTAAAACATATATATATAGTAGTCCAGCGTAATATACTTTACCACTCCAAGTCATCATGAAGCGCTGGTGATTAAAACACTTTTCCGGACATGTTTTAATTAAAACAAAAATACGATCCAACTGTGTTGATTAGTTAGTTCCCAAATGAAAAGATATGGTGAAATATGGAATAAAAATAACATATAAATGTACATAACGAGTTCATTTGTGAACTTGTGTGTCTAAAATAGGCTATATACATAATTACATACACACTATTATAGTTAACGTACTACTTTTTGTAGCAAATATTTGAGAAGTGCACATTCAGCTATCAAGGTCTGGTCAATGTACCAAATTACATAATGTGTACCAACTAATCAATAAAAAGGTTACAGCGATAAGTGTCATGGGAGAAAGTTGTTCAATGTAGCTGTTGTTTATATAAAGGTGTTATACATGTACTCCTGGTGTGCTTATATTTTTCAGCTTAATTGGTCATTCGCCACTACTAGAAAAAGTGCCAATGGAAACGGACAGATTTCGTTGCTATGACCAAATTCTTGCAAAACAAACTAGCACGAATAGGCTCGGCTGCTAAATCGCCCATTGCCTACATATATTGACGCGACAAAAATTTACCGGCGTCATTTGCAATTTAGCAACGAATTTCCAAAGTTGTGCTGAGGAGGTATCTTTTTCTAACTTTTTACAGGGTCGTTTAACCCCCTAAATCGTTGGTTTATGACCAAATAGGTTCTTAATCGATTCCTTTTCATGGTATTATGCATTTGGAGCATTGAAGAAAAACATGTTGACTTGGGCTCATTTAGAGAAGAAACAGACAAGACTACAGACCTACACCAACATTGCTCAAGAATTTCTCTATAGTGGCTGGAGATGGCATCACAAATACAAAGTAACATCGTCACAACGATGATCAAGACGGTGTTATGAGATTTCAAGACGGCGTCAGAGCACATGACCCAACCCATTATCTAGAATATTCTTTCATGCACGTGTACGATTTAATGTGACGCCTGGTGCACAACCGATTTCCATATATACACAAACTGAATTTAGGGTTTTGAGATGTGTTAGATTTAGAATAAAAAGCGGATACGAACCCTAGTTCATTTTGCAGCTGTTCAGGTTCGCATTCAGGGGCTAATAACCCCTATATGTTACTTCCTCCCAACTCATGTTTTAATAAAGTAAGGTTTATTATAATCACTTCAATATGCTATGTGTGATTGTTCATTATGTTCTTGCTTTACTTATTACATGCTTGGTTAAGCCCTATAGTGTATTTATTTTATGATTGTTCGAAATCTAGAATCGTAGATCTTAGTTGTGTTGTTGCTTGTGATGGATGTGGCATTGGTTAGGCCTAGAAAAACTGCTTTTTCTGTCTTGTTGTTGATATGTTCTAGGGATACATGATTGTGTAGAAAGGGATACCATCGTGGTAATAATTTTCATACTACTTACCATATAATATGGTTGATCCACTTTTATATATTTTTCACATGCACTTATGTGTTCCTTAGGGGTCTTTGTTCATTGTCTTTTTTTACTACCTTTATTGTGCGGTGCTTAAAGGAATGCTAAGTAGACGGCGGTTTGTGTAATTGTTCATGACTTAGGAAATCTATTACACAGCTCATCACAAAGTATGAAAAGGGTCAACAACACTAGGGAGAAGCAATCTAAGGAGTAATACATGATTAAATAAACACGGTTTTTTATCTTATTGTTATCACTATTAGTTTAGATTTGTATCTAGTTTAATAGCTAAAACCAAACCAACCTCTCCAATTATATGATTTACTTGCTTTCCATAAAATACAAAAATACAAAAATAATCTTCCTTCGACCTTTAAAATTCTGTTAGACCATGATCAAGCCTTCCCAGCCTATTCCTTGAGTGAACGATAACAACCACCGAGTCTTGCCTATACTACTACTACAACGATTAGGTGCTCTGCCCAGGGAGTTGTAAAACTTCTTGTTGAAGTCTCATGATGACCGCATCAAGTTTTTGACGTCATTTCCAAGGAATGGTTAGATTTTGATCATAGTTTAGCTTAGTTCTACTTGCTTGAATCCTTTCAAGTAAGATTTAATTTTAGCATATTAGCTTTCTTGTAGTCTATCTTTTCTTCATGTTATTTGTTTCGTAACCCATTCTTGTCAACAACCATGGGAGACGAGAATCCTATCCATACTCTAGGAGACTACTCCAAACCTAGCTACGAGGGCTATAAGAAATAACTCAAGTCAAACAGGGAACAACGTGAATACCTTTCGATCGACACCATCTGGTCGGTGCAAAATGGCATGTCATTCAACGGACTGCCGGTTCGAGGCATCCAAACTACAACTTTAAGGATTTACATTAAAATTATGGACTCACTCGACCTTGACGGTGAAAATAGGGAAAGAATGTGCCTGCGTTTGTTTCAATTTTTCCTATGCGATCAAGCTAGCAATTGGTTTGAACGTCTTCCAGTAGGATCCATCACCACATGGGAGGATCTTACTACCCGATTCTTTGCTTAATTTTTTCAACCGGGAAGGACCGTAAAACTCCACAACGATATCCTGATGTTCCAACAACATCATGGATAATCTATATCCAAAGCATGGACTCGTTTCAAGGACTTACTCCAAAAAGTCCCTCATCATGGCATCGACCTTTGGCTCCAAGTCTAAATTTTTATGACCATGTCAATCCCATCACAAGACGAACCATTGACCAATCGGCCGGTGGTAAGCTTCGTGACCTCAACGCTGAAGAATCCTGGGCATTATTAGAGGACCTTGCCCTTTATGACAATGAAAGTTGGAACGACCCAAAGGATTTTGCTAAGCCAGTCAAGGAAATCGCATCGCCTCAAGATGTCCTGAGTACATATTACCGCCATCTAGTCGAGCTTATAAATCAAGTTCAACGCTTGATGGATGCTTATCTTGCTCCGACATAACCCACCCAAGTAAACAAAATCACTACCTCATGTGAAATCTACAGTGGTCCCCACGACACTCAGTATTTCATGGAAAACCCCGAACAAGCCTTTGTCGAATACGCATCCTCGCGTACCGATGAAGCGGGAGGTAAGTGGTATACCTTCAAGCCCGAGCAAAACAATCTTGGTGACACCTACAATCCGTCATGGAAAATTCACCCAAACCTTAGGTAGAGACAACCCCAAAATTCTCAAAATAGCTTTTCAAACCCACCTAACCGGTTCCAATCCAACGGTTTGATCCCGAACCGTTCTTTCAACAACAATCCTCGAAGCTTTAACAACTAATCAAACCTTGAAGGATTGGTGTCTAACTTTATGGCATCTCAAGACGCTAGACTATCCAAGTTTGAAGCCGATTTCAAACAATAGCAAAGCGAGATGACCAACAAAATCGACATGTATTGAAAGCCATCACCGATCGAATAGCAGGCATGCTACCTAATGATACGGTTAAGAACCCGAAACTGGGGACTCATCCAGTTTCGTCTGCTCATTCTTACCCGACAATCGATCCTCAATGCTCATCTCACCCTTCCAACTCAATCAATGCTATCAAGACACATTTCAAAGAGGCAACCATTTCCCAAACTAGCCTGCGGCAACCCGAAATTGAAACCAACCCACCACAACTAGAAGAGCCCAAACCAACTCTTGAAGATGAATTCCAAGATTTGCATCTTAACCTACTAGTTCTTGAAGTCCTAGCTCGACATTTGTCCAAGGAGAAATACCTATGAAAATGGAAGACCCTGGACTATTCACTCTACCTTGTAGATTAGGGGACTCAAAACCTTTCGACACCTTGGCTGATCTAGGATCACACGTAAATATAATCCCACTTTACCTCTTCAAAATGCTTAACATCGGGCTATTAGCAGAGACTGACCATATCTTTGGATTGGCCGACGGAACCAAATCCTACCCCGTTGAGATTGTGAAAGACATAGAAGTCCGCATAGGAAAACTAAAACTATTAAATGACTTCTATGTAATTGATATGAAAAAGGACCCCAAGACCCCTTTGCTGGTAGGAAGAGGATTCCTAGCCACCGCCAACGCAGTTATAGATTGTAGGATGACCAAAATAGCGGTAGAGAAGGAACCACTAGGTCGATATTCGGTGTAAAAGGAGTGATAACTGTAGGTGAGGAGGAATGCACTTATTGACCACACTTAAAAAAAGGAATCCAACAAACCACAACCTAGCTCAGACGAAGTAGGCGCACAAACCCTTTATTATACTAGGAAGGACTTCTTAGACTGCCATTTGCCTGAAGAATGGGAAATTTCTAGAGATGTCGAGATTAATCCTTTTAAGGATACCTTAGTATTTAGAAGAATAGTAGAATTTGTAGGAGCCATGCCCATTAACCTTAAGTGTAACATGTGGGAATCAGAGGACCTAATTAAAAAACCAATTAACTAGGATAAATCACCCAAAAACTATGATGGAGCATGGCAAGCCAAGATTAGACTAATTGACCCTGATGGAGAGGAATTTACCAAAACCCTTCAATCAATCCCCACTACTAGGAAGCTCTCTAAAAGAGAGAGTCCAAAAGAGATCATCGACTTGGACCACTTCTACGACACTTGATGTGTGGCTTCGAGTCTAGCTACAAGACTCGTAATAAAGAAAAGCGCTTCTTGGGAGGCAACCCAATTTACTCTTCTCATAAATTAGGAGTGTCATGTGTGTTTTAATTCTTCATAGTTTGTTTTATTATGTTTGAACTATCTTGTAACCATGCTGTGTTTCTCTTTAACCTCGTCTTAATTTCAATCAAAGGTATTTTGCAACAATAAGTGTAGGGGAATTTATCCGGCTTTTAAGACAAGTTCAGACATGTTAAATGAATTGTTTAGATTAATTCGCGTCAGTTTCGAGTCATATGATTGAATTGTTAAATCTCAAGTTTTATGCAGCCATTTATACAGGAATTAACTTATGGAATCAAGTGCAGAAATTTTTTCATCAAAAATAAAAATTTCATCTTCACAGACTGTAGAGACGGCGTCACGATTAACACGCGACGCCGGCACTACGACACCTGTGACGGGTTCACAAAAACCCTGATGGCGTCAAACACCCAGGTTCATAAAACTTAAAGTTTTTAATTATTTTTGAAAATAAAACTTGCATAACATTTAATATATGTATTATTCTGTTATAAACCTGCAAAACGTAATGAGTTTAACAATTCTCTCATCCTATCTTTACTGCTTTATCGAGTCAAACCCTAAATTCACATTGTATATTTGTCTATCGCACATTTTATGCTTGGTATAGTTGTCTTTATCTTTGATTACATATTATATTTAATGAGAAGAAGCTTGAAAGTTCTTAGGAAGTTATATTGGATGATTCTTGGAAGATGATTTAACCAGTTATCGCATGTTTCTTCTCCATTATTGAGCAAACCAGGGGAGTACTAGTTTCTTTTATTTGTTTTCTTTTCCTTTTATTCGTTTCAACATGTACTTTTATAGAACATTGGGGACAATGTTCAACTTAAGTGTAGGAGAAAATAAGCCTTAGAAACTATTCTTTCATTTGCCATTTGCTTTGTCCTTAAAATGATGGGTAATATATCGAGACATAACATAAAAGGTGATTTTTACCTATACCGACGAAAACCGAGTATTAATAACGTCTCATGGATAGGAATTTATATGACTAGCACAATAACTCTCAGAATTCCACCGCAAAAATGTGAGGTTCGCCCTTAGATATTTAGGAATTCAGGTACCTATCGATGGTAACCCAAGATGATTTTATCATTACCCGGTTCGAGTTAAGGTTGATCTACAGGCGTGCATGTCTATTCCTTCGTTACAGCCATGTATGCGTTGCCTTGTCGCCTTTTCTGGAATTTCTGGTGTTAGTAACATTTATATGATTGTACCGGTAGCATATTAAATTCTAAAACTTGTTATTATGATGCATTCTGAGACCGCATAGTAAGTATTAGGATTTGTTTGATAAGAGGCACTAGGATTAACCCATGTTTTAAACCTGTAATTGTTATGATGGTCACCTCGATCATATAACAATCCTACCCCTTGCCATTCACTCATTATTAGTGCAGGATACCCCTAGTACAACCCTCTGAACCTATCTTTTTTCATGGTTCTTGTAATTTTCTAGTGGATTCCAGATTATTAATAAAGAGCATTGTCACCCTTAAACCAATTGTTACACCCAAAAAGCCTTAGCCTACCTTATATGTACTCACCTTTAGTACATTATTGTGTTTTAACCCAAAATAATTATTGAGTACATGGTTGCTAAGTCCTTATCCTTGTTAATACTGTTTTGGGACAATTGGGAATCATCGTAGTATTTATTTCGCGGAAGAATGAGAAAGAAAAGTTAAGTCAATAACCCCATATATTTGTTAGATGATCTCCATGTTATTTTGATCCACCTCAATTTGGGTCATTAGTTAGATTGTAAATATAGAGCATGTAAAAGCTCAAGTGTAGGGGTACGTATTATAAACCCTAAGTGACGTATTATGTTTGATTCAAAAAAAAGAAAAAATAAAAAAAGAGATTGATATAGAGTTGTGTAGAGTTTGTATATCTTCGTCCGAGTCTTGGCTTAGCAACCAAACCAAAGTTTATTCATGAAAATAATTAGCTAACCCTTCCACTCAAAATTCACCCAAAGCCACCCAAATGTATCCTATCTGTTTCCGTTTCCATTATATGTTATCTCGTATTATTGATAATAATAAAATTAGAGCTTTTCAGTGATATCATTGTTCATACAGTTTACTGTGTTGATAAAATATAATGCCTAAAAACATTACTAATATTTTTTTCACATCTTTACGTTTTGATAGTCACAAAATATAAAAACGTTCAACGTAAAATTAAACGTAAACAAGTAATTAGTAGTAAACTCTCATTTCAACAAATACATCACTTAAAGGTATGAATAAATAAATGCTTAATGCATTTTATGATCAAAGGAAATTTTTATTCAACCTCACACTTTTATAAAATGTTTTATTCAAAATAAACATTTTAAAATTCAAATTTTCGGACCTAAAACGGCTAGAAAAGTTCCAGAAAATTTCCCCTACACAAAAGACAAACTAGGGAAGCCACAGTCTAGGGCGGCCCCCTTAAATACACGGCCGGCCCCCTTAAAATTAAAGGGACCGCCCACCTATTTAAGGGGACCGGCCCTAGGTAGACGCTCTCCCAGTTTGTCTTATAAATACTTGACTTTTCCCCATAATTTTCTCACCTTTTGCACTCATTCTTTCTGCTCAAAACAGCCCACATATTCTCTCTAAAATCCTTTGATCATTTAATCATAAAGCTTTGTTTCCAAGTGATCCAAGATCAATTCCTCAAGTGCAAGAGAAGAATACTTTCATCATCAAGTGAAGAAGTATTATACCTTAGTGTGCATAGCAATCTTGTTGCATCCATATCACATACTTGTAAATCATTTGTATATCTTGTATTTATGTGTAGTAGTTAGATCTTGGCAATCTTTGTAAGTATAGTTAGATTGTGGTGATCTTACCAAGTAGTGTTAGATAGTTGTGATATAAATAGTATAGTGAAGTGAAGTCTTGAAGTTGTGAAGTTGTGAAGAAGTTATGAAGTTGTGAAGTCGTGAAGAAGTTGTGAAGTTGTGAAGAAGTTGTGAAGTTGTGAAGTTGTGAACAAGTAGTGATTGTCGTGTCTTGTAAAGATTGGTTTAGCTAAGATAGAACTCTCATTTGCCTTTGTGTCCATTTATCGATGTTGCTAAAGCTACGTTTGTGTCGAGTTTTCTCCGCCATAAGGGAGCTTGTTGACATAGTGAAGAAAACTCTCGAGTTAGGTGCTCGGGGAGTGGAGTAGGGCGAAGAGGTGCTTCGTTACCGAACCACTATAAATCCTCGCGTTGTGGTTTGATTGTTCTTACTCTTATCTCTTGTCTTACATTATTTCCTCATACATTATTTCCTCATTCATATTGTGCAAGTATTGAATTCACATAAATTCGAATCTAGAATTTTTACAAACACTTTAAAACCTTAAGTTAAAAAGCGGTAAACTATTCAACCCCCCTTCTAGTTTTCCACAATTGGTATCAAGAGCCACGTTAAACAAGATTTTTAAAATAAATTGTATTTTAAAACTTGAATCGATCTATGGAATCGGAAAAATATTTAGAAGGGCAATCTATGCAAAGACCACCACTATTTGAAAGTGATGGATTTATTTATTAGAAAAATAGATTCGAAACTTATGTGAAATCAAAAGATCTAGACCTTTGGCATGTTATTACCGATGGTGATTTTCCTCCTATTCAAAATTACTCCTGAAAAAAAAGGACGAAGTTGTACCTTTTCATATACAATACGATATCTTAAAAAGAAACTTGAAATAATAATAAAAGCTAAAATGGTAATTTATAATGCTTTGCCACGTAAAGAATACGAAAGAATTTTTATGTGTCAAACCGCAAAAGAAATTTGGGATACTTTATTAATCACTCATCAAGGTAATAATCAAGTCAAAGCTAACAAAATAGATCTTCTTGTTCAACAATATGAACAATTTATGATTCTGGAAGAGGAGTCAATAGATAATGCCTTTGCTAAATTTAACACTATTATTACTAGTCTAAAAGCACTTGATGAAGGTTTTCTAGCAAGAATTATGTTGGATGTTTCTCTGGGCCATTACCATCCAAAATGGCGTGCGAAAGTCACGGCGGATTAAAGAATCAAAGAATTATAACAACCTTACCTCTTGACGAACTTATTTTAAACTTGAAAGTTTATGAAGAAGTAATAAAGAAAGATTTCGAAACGGCCAAAGGCAAGAAAGAACAAAGTAGATCTCTTGCATTAAAGGTGAAAGGGAAGTAAGAAAATGTTGAGATAGCTCAAGCTCGATAGTGAAGACGAAGAGTTTGCTATAGCGTTAAAAGAATTCAAGATATTCTTCAAGAGAGGGAGGAAGATTTGTAAGACAACCACGAGCGCGTGATAGAAAAATTCCAAGAAGTAGAATTGATGGTTATGGTAAACGTGAAAGAAAATATTTTGTTTGTGGTGATCTAAATCACCTCATTGTGAGAATGTTCAAAGCAGGCAAATTATTACCAATGATCAAAGAGCAATTTATTTAGAGGAGCATGGTAGCAAACAATGGAAGAAGATGAAGTAGGAAGGATAAAAGATGAAATTACTTGTGCTCAAGCGCCGATGAAATTTGCTTAGGAGTTAAACTTGGAACCTGAATGAGTGGATTAAAGATAATGGATGCTCAAAACACATGACCGGTAATTAAAAGTTGTTCTCTTCATACAAAGCATACATCGGAGGAAACGTAATCTTTGGGAGCAACTTGCGCGGTAAAATCATAGGCAAAGGTACGATTTCTCAAGATCTCCTAATAATTGAAAAATGTTGAGCTTGTAGATTACTTAATATAACTTGTTAGTGGTAGGTCAAATATGTGATATCAAATGAAAGTAATATTTACCAAAACACGATAGCCAAAAATAATTCAAAGACGGGAAAAAGTTATAGGAAAAGGTCATTAGGAAAAGGAGGAATACATGTAATGAAACTAGAAATAAAATCGAAAGACAAAATATGCCTAGCAAACATTAGTCAAAAACTTCCACACTATGGCTAGGAGTTTTAGGTCCACGCTAAATATGCAACTAATTCAATCATTAGCATCTAAAGAATTAGTTAGAAATCTACCCAAACTTAAATACGACCGACATTTTTGTGATGCTTGCAAAATTGGAAAGAAAGCTCATGCAAGTCACAAGGCTAAAAATATAGTTTCAACCACTAGATGCTTAGAACTACTTCACATGGATTTGTTTGGCCCTTCCGCCATACGAAGCTATGGAGGGAATCATTATACCTTAGTAATCATAGATGACTATTCTCGATTCACATGGACTAGATTTTTAGCAAATAAAACCGAAGCCTTTGAAAAATTCAAAATATTTAGCAAAATGATCCAAAATAAATTAGGATGTTCCATTGCATCAATTAGAACGGATCATGGTCGGGAATTTGATTATGAAGTACAATTCGAAAACTATTGTGATTTAAATGGGATATCTTACAATTTTTCCGCTCCTCGTACTCTACAATCAAATGGGGTAGTAGAAAGAAAAAATTGCACTCTACAAGAAATGAGTAGAACTATGTTAAATGAACATGCGGTCGATACGTCAACCTATATAATTAATAGAGTTTCCATTAGACGTATTTTAGGAAAAACCCCATACGAGTTGTTAAGAGGTAGGAAATCAAACATTAACTATTTTAGAGTATTCGGAAGTAAATGCTTTATTCTTAATACAAAAGATTACCTCACCAAGTTCAACCCAAAGTGGTACGAAGGTGTTTTCCTAGGATATTCACAAAATATTAAAGCTTACATAATGCTTAACAAACAAACAATGAAAGTTGAAAAGTCGTTGAATGTAACTTTTGATGAAACTCCTCCCCGCCTAAAACATCACCATTGGAAGATGATGAGTTAGTCGAAGAAGAAGCTATTGAGGTTAGTAAAACAAAACCTATAGGCAATGATCTTGAAGACATTTCATTAGAAAATAATCAAATTGTAAATATTAAAGAATCTACAACTCATCCCCTAGAAAACGTTGTTGGTAATCTAAATCAAAGAACTCTTAGGTTGTAAGCTCAAGATAAAAGCAATTTCTTTTGCTTTATTTCAACAATAGAACCTAAAAATATAAATGAGGCATTAAAAGATAAAAGTTAGGTAATGGCCATGCAAGAGGAACTAAACTAATCTAAAACAAATGATATTTGGGAACTAGTCCCAAATCTGATGGATATGACCATTATAGGAACAAAATGGGTATATAGAAATAAACTCGATGAAAATGGCGTAGTACCTAGAAACAAAGCTAGGTTAGTCGCCCAAGGTTATAATCAACAAGAAGGAATTGATTATGACGAAACATATGCACCTGTAGCTAGACTAGAGTCCATAAGAATACTTTTAGCTTATGCTTGCGCACTAGACTTTAAGTTATACCAAATGGATGTGAAGAGTGCATTCCTTAACGGTTTTATCAATGAGGAGGTTTACATAGCACAACCTCCAGGATTCATTGACTTCACAAAACCTAATTATGTCTATAAACTTAAGAAAGCTCTTTATGGTCTAAAACAAGCCCCAAAAGCTTGGTACGATCGATTAAAAGCCTTTCTTATTAAACATGATTACTCCATGGGAATGGTAGATAACACACTCTTCACTAAAAAGAAAGACTCCAACCTCATTATTGTCCAAATATATGTTGATGACATTATATTCGGATCAACTTGTCAAGAAATGTGTGATGACTTTGCCAAGATCATGCATGATGAGTTTGAAATGAGTATGATGGGGGAACTAAATTTTTTCTTAGGATTACAAATAAAACAATTAGATGATGGAATATTTTTTAATCAATCAAAATATATTAAGGAAATGCTTAAGAAATTTGGACTAGAAGACTCTAAGCCAATAAAAACCCCTATGTCTACGGAAACCAAACTCACGAGAGACGAAGAAGGTGAGTCCGTAGATAATACCAAATATAGAGGCATGATAGGTAGTTTATCATAATTAACGGCAAGTAGACCCGATATCATGTTTAGTGTTTTCCTTTGTGCACGCTTTCAATAGGATCCCAAAACCTCTCACCTAGAAGCGGTTAAACGTATCTTTCGATACATTAAAGGCACTACGCATTTAGGATTAGGGTATCCTAAGGGATCCGGCATAGAAACAATAGTGTATGCGGATTCGGATCATGCGGGAGATTACGTAGATCGCAAGAGCACTGGTGGTGTTTGCACGATTATGGGATGTTGTCTAACATCTTGGTTTTCGAAGAAGCAAACCGCTCTTGCCATCTCCACAACCGAATCGGAATATATAAGCACCAGAAAGGCATGTCAAGAAGCCCTATGGATGAAACAAGCTCTCATAGACTATGGCGTTAGGTTAGACGACATTCCAATAATGTGTGATAACAAAGAGGCAATAGACTTAAGTAAGAATCCCGTTCAACACTCACAAATAAAACACATTGAAATTAGCCACACTTCCTTCGCGATAATGTTTAAAAAGAGAATATCTCTATAGAAAAGGTCTCATCAGAAGACAACATAGCTGATATTCTAACTAAACCACTTAAACGTGAGCCATTTAACTACTTATGTCAAGGTCTAGGAATGATGGAACAAATTGATTATGTTTTCGGTTTAATAAAGAAATAATAATCATCAAAGAACTGTTTGTCAAAAATCTAAGAAACATTTTCTCAACAGGTGGCGGCCCCCTTAATTCATAAAGGAAGGCCCCCTTAATTTTAAGGGGACCGACCAGACATTAAGGGGACCACCCATCTGATTGACAAGATTTTTTTTCTCTCTGTGTGTCTAGGTTTCTATTTTACACAAAAAACACAAGAATGGAAAAACTCTATAAGCAAACTTTTACTAATTCTTCTATATAAATGCATATCTCATTATACATATTTACAATAATCCCAATCTATTATTTTCTAAAAAGTCCTTCTCACAACTAGGAGCACATAAAAATCAATTTTCATATATTGTTGAGATATGCTAAAAACATCTTTCACATATGCATAATGTTCTCCTACTTGTTGTCAAAAGTATATAATATAATATATATTTTTGACAATCTTGGTCGAGCAAAATTAAACCAAGGAACATTTGGATTATTTTTTAGGTTTTACATGTCTTAGTGTTGAAATAATCGCTACTCCACATTTGTCGCACTTAGACACACACTAGTATTTGCACAAAAGTTTGGTTTGTTTTTTAACTTAACCCTCTTGTCAAGAAAAATTCTTTGTGCATTATACCTAGTTACTATTTTATATGCTCTTCACTCTTTTGGTCTTCAATTCATATATATTTATATGCCAAATCCATGTGAAATAGTTTTATCCTACATCTTGTCATATATATGTAGAATGTTAAATGCTTAATTGCTATGTGCTAAAAATCTTAATTGTCATAAAAGGATGGACTTACTGCAAATTAACCACCAAAACAGAAACTCTCACACAAAATTTTGTGAAAAATCAATTTTTAAGAAATCTAGGAAATGGCAGTAGGCGGCCACCTTAATTCATAAAGGGTGGCTCCTTTAATTTTAAGGGGACCGACCCTTAATTAAGGGTACGGGCCTAGCAGATCACGGGTAAAACAGTATTTTTCATCCATTTTTGACTAAATACCCCCTAAACTTAGCTATTGTTTCTCTAAATTCACAAACATTTCTTGGATTTGATCCTTTAAATGTTCATTCTTTCTAATTTAAATCTTTCCTCCACTATAAATACATTCTCAACCATCATCATCACAATCATCCTCACCAATGATATCTCCTAACAAACCCACATCCAAACCATCAAGGGTAGCCAAAATGAGTGTGAAACCCATTTGGAGGAAGAAACTAAACCCTTGTAACACATTCAATGGGCTCAATGTAAACTTGCCTACACCAATGCCAAAATTACTCACTCTTCATCATGAACTATCTCAAGAAAACAATCACCCCAATCAAGCATTGCCAAATCCTTATATTAAGGATACTCTCACATCACCACAAGTTATCTCACATCCTTCATTTCCTACCTCACCCATCAATTCCTATGTTACTCACTCTCTAGCTCCACCTCAAAGTGACAATCAAACTCAACACACAACACCTCTATCTCCAAGTAAAGAAAGCCTAGTTGATGACATTAATCAACTACAAGACCTATCAAACCTCTTAGCCATGCATCTCTCTCAACAACAAAACAACATTCCCTCATCACCTTACTCTCCAAACTTACCACACACCCTCAACATTAACCAAGTTAAAACCCATGTTGGGTATTGCCTTTGTTGCATCTTCACCCAAAAATAATTCATTGCTTTAGTGAGGATATCAATTGGATTGAATTCCTCCTCACTCGACAACATCCACCACCTAGAGTTCAAAGAGATTACTCTTCTGCAACCGCCTCCGCTCCAAACTCTCTATCAACAACTAATTAATCTCATCATATGTTTTCAAATAATCGTTCAACCCTTTTAAATTGCAAGCAAGTCTAAAATCCTTCTATGGCTATTTAGGATTTTTCTAGTTTCATGATATATTAATATGCTTCTAAAGCATATTAGTTTTCCTTTTTATGTATGCTTGTGTGTAGTTTACATACATTGTCCTAAATGAATGAAGTATCTTTTGCTTTAATGTTTGCTTGCACTTGTCATATTTTTCCTTCCCTCTTGCTACATGTTAGATATATTTGTTGGAATTAGATTCACCACATGAACAAGATCCGGAGGTCGGATTAAGTGAAATAGAAATCGAGCCATTTTATTAAAGAGAAAAGAGAAAGATATAGAGAGAAAAGAGAAAAAGAAAAAAAGGAAGAGTGATCAGAGAGAGAGGTTGTGTGTGTGCTTCAGAGAGATATAAGGAAGACACACACACTCACTTTTACAAAAGTGAACTTCTCCCCCTCCATGGAAGTATGGAGGGAGTATTTATAGTCCTAGTGACACATAACTATCATAGCTTGTCATTATTAGTCCCTACGTGTCACGCTATAAATAAACTACTGTAATTCCATGTATGTCACCATATTTTAAGGCTAACAATCTTCCCCTAATATGCGGACATACGGAATTACTTACAATGTTCCTATCAGGTACAAATACAACACAAATAAAGTCTTTTAAAGCGCTTCTAAAGCTGAAGATGTCTTCTGAGTTCTCCTGGTCTTAAAACTTGTACTCCAGCTTGGATCTTCAGTGTCTTTACTTGTCCAGGAACCATTGTATTATGCAAGAGTTGGATTAACTTCCCCCCAATCCATGCAGCATGTCTCAACAAGCTTTCTTCATAGACTTCTTTTTGTCGAAGTTTCTAAATCAGCTTCCCCCCAAACCATGCAGCATGTCTCAACAAGCTTTCTTCATATACTTCTTTTTGTCGAAGTTTCTGAATCAGCTTCCCCCCAAACCAACATTCCTATCTTAAGCAGATTCTGAAACATTGATGTAGCTTGAACAATCTTCTACTTGTCATCAAAGTGCACAGCGGAATTTTGTAGAAGTCAAACCACACCAACGACCACTGCTTCTTGTCATAAGGGCTTGGTGAATATTCGTTCGGGGGTGCATGCAAGAAATCAGCAACTGTTCTTCTCACGTTTGCAGAATACTTCACTAACCATTCTAAGCATTTTTAGGGCTAACAAACTTCCCCCTGGAAGTTGACATGGTAACATCAAAGTCAATTAAGTCCCGGATGTACACATTTTCCCCCATGATGGTTGCGAACTCTCGGAAGCATCATTGTCGTGTACGTCCATATACTCGAGACGTTCTTGTCTTAAGCAAAAATCTTGATAACTTATGAATGTCGTTGAATAACTTTGAGATTTTGCTTAGACTGTGAAGTATCGTTGTCTTGGAATAGCACAAAAATACCTGTGAGAAGTGCTGATTACATCTCAACCTTTAACTCTCTGGCTAACTTACCAACCTCGTATTCTGTCGGCTATTGTCATGATCACTTGGTGAAGTTAACTCGATATACCAAACTTGAAACTGAAGTAAAATCCCCCAAATTTGTTACTTAAGCTTGCACGATTGTTGATTGAAGAACGGTGCAGAAAAGAATCTTTAAGTACCTTATACTCCATCAAAAGTATAAGAAGTACAACACCTCTTGAAATTATCCACATCGACATCTGCGTGTGACACTGAGTACTACAACGTAACTCCTTTAAGTGATAGTTGTCCAGGTCTTCATCCAACCACCCCTTGACCTCTGGAAACTAGATAATCCAAGTCTTAATCATAACTGTATACATTCAAGCAAGTCATCAATCGATAGAAAATAGAAGAAAGTCACGATGATGAAATAAGTAGACGCCTTTGTGATATTTAACTTCAATCTCAAATAAGGGATACCAAACCAACTTCGTAATCACTTGTCATCGTAATCCGAATCTCTAGCCATTTTGTCATTTAAGTGAATCTTTTCAGGATCGTTTTGGGATTAAGTGTTGTTGTTTGAGTGGTATGTTGTTATGGTTGATTGTGGTGTTTGTTTGTTGTTCTTGTTTTGATTATAATATTCCCAAATTCGGTCACATGCCCAAAGTCGGTCACATGCCCACCTGATGCGCGGATCGACCAAACTAGGTTTTTTTTCGAGAAATTAGGTAGTCAAAACTAGGTTTTTTTGTGTGGCAACCCGCCTCCTTTGGCAACCCGCCACTTAAAATGTGACCAAACCGCCACCAAAATGTAGGCAACTCGCCGCCTAGTTAGTGACCAACCCGCCACCAAAGTTTAGGCAACCCGCCGCCTTGTTTTGCACCAAACCGCCGGCTATTATAGCAACCCGCCGCCTATAATTAAATAAGCAAACCGCTGCCGTTTTTAACTTTCTCAACCCGCCGCCTTGTTTTAACAAGCCGCCACTTAGAAAATTGTCAACCCGCCGTGAATTTTTGAATTTTGGCAGAGTAACATTTCATTTTGCTCATAAAATAATCAACCCGCCGCTTAACCTGTTCAAACCGCCATGTAGAAAGGCAAACCGCCGCCAATAAAATATTATTTTAAATCAAACCGCCGTTGACTTTGGTCAAACCGCCGTTGACTTTGGTCAAACCGCCACCTACTTTTTCCTTAAAATGCGGATCTTGTCTGTACTTTTTGTCAAACCGCCACCAAGAAAATAATATAATAATCAACCCGCCACCATGAACATTCATCTCGAAATAAGCAATTTTCAACCAATTAAGCTATTTGACCACGCAAATAAGCTTTGTATGCTTAAAACTAAGTTGGTAGGAGATGATTAAACATATACTAACACGAATTTTCTTGTGGAACATCAAAATCGGACCAAACCGCCGCCTAGAACACGAAAAAAAAACCATACCTTTTTTGGCTTTAAAATCGATCTAGTAGCTTGTGCATCTCATGGAATGGTACCAATATCATCGGTTTGACATGTAGAACAAGAATAGAACAAGTTTAACAACCCAATAAGCCCAAAATTTTTGAGACGTGGGCTTTTTCTTCAAAATAAGCCACGAAAATTTGAGCTTATACACCACTTAATCAGTGGTTAAACAACACGGATTCCCCCTATGCTCTGGTGCCAATTGTTGGAATTAGATTCACCACATGAACAAGATCCGGAGGTCGGATTAAGTGAAATAGAAATCGAGCCATTTTATTAAGAGAAAAGAGAAAGAGATAGAGAGAAAAGAGAAAAAGAAAAAAGGAAGAGTGATTAGAGAGTGGTTGTGTGTGTGAGAGATATAAGGAAGACACACACACTCACTTTTACAAAAGTGAACTTCTCCCCCTCCATGGAAGTTAGGGAGGGAAGTAATATATAGCCTAGTACACATAACTATCATATAATTGTTCATTATCAGTATTTTTTTTGCTTTGATGTTTGCTTGCACTTGTCATATTTTTCCTTCCTTCTTGTTACATGTTAGAAATATTTGTATTGTTCTAACTCGTTTTTGTAGCCAAGAAACCATAGCTCGATTCCTTGGTGCCCTCGAACGAGGGGGAGCACACATCAAGGGGGAGCATTTATTCCGTCGATTTAACTAGCAATTCTCGACGATGTCTTTTTGATTCTACAAAAAGGGGGAGAAATGACATGAAACTCACTAAATACTTGTTTAAAAATAATTTTACATTTAATGAGTTTAAATTTTGTAATCATCAAAAAGGGGGAGATTGTTGATAAAAATATAATGCCTAAAAACATTACTAATATTTTTTCACATCTTTACGTTTTGATAATCACAAAATATAAAAACGTTCAACGTAAAATTAAACGTAAACAAGTAATTAGTAGTAAATTCTCATTTCAACAAATACATCACTTAAATGTATGAATAAATAAATGCTTAATGCATTTTATGATCAAAGGAAATTTTTATTCAACCTCACACTTTTATTAAAATGTTGTAAACATTTTTAAAACATTATTAAACATTTTCTACAATTAAAAGAAATGTTTTATTCAAAATAAACATTTAGAAATTCAAATTTTCGGACCTAAAACGGCTAGAAAAGTTCTAGAAAATCCCTCCTACACAAAAGACAAAGTGGGGAAGCCCTAGTCTTGGACGACCCCCTTAAATACACGGCCGGCCCCCTTAAAATTAAGGGGACTGCCCACCTATTTAAGGGGACCGCCCCTAGGTAGACGCTCCCCCAGTTTGTCCTATAAATACTGGACTTTTCCCTATAATTTTCTCACCTTTTGCACTCATTCTTTCTGTTCTAAAACAGCCCACACATCTCATCATCCACAAACAGTAACACGAAAAACATCTCTCAAAATCTTTGATCATTTAGATCATAAGATTTGTTTCCTAAGTGATCAAGCTCAATTCCTCAAGTGACAAGGAAATAAATACTTCATCCTCAAGTGAAGAAGTATTACACCTTTGTGTGTTGTTGCAATCTTATTGCATCCATATCATAACTTGTAAATCTTTTGTATATCTTGTATTTATGTGTAGTAGCTAGATCTTGGCGATCTTTGTAAGTATAGATAGATCGTGGTGATCTTACCAAGTAGTGTTAGTTAGTTGTGGCATAAGTAGTGTGGTGAAGTGAAGTCGTGAAGTTGTGAAGTTGTGAAGAAGTCTTGAGGTTGAGAAGAAGTCGTGAAGTTGTGAAGTTGTGAAGAAGTCGTGAAGTTGTGTAGTCGTGAACAAGTCGTGAAGTTGTGTTGTGATAGATTGGTTCTAGCTAAAGACAAAACTTGACATTATCTTAGCAGTCATAAATCTGTTGTAATGCAACTTGTGTACGTTTTCTCCGTATAAGGAGTTTGTTGACATAGTGAAGAAAACTCTCGAGTTAGGTGCTCGGGGAGTGGAGTAGGGCGAAGAGGTGCTTCGTTACCGAACCACTATAAATCCTCGTGTTGTGGTTTGATTGTTCTTACTCTTATCTCTTGTCTTACTTTATCATTTCATATACTTATATTGTTCATATTGTGCAAGCATTGAATTCACAAAAAGTCGAATCTAAGTTTTACAAACAAACATAAACCTTAAATTAAAAAGCGGTAAACTATTCAACCCCCTTCTAGTTTTCCACAATTGGTATCAAGAGCCACGCTAAACAAGAATTTTAAAATAAATTGTATTTTAAAACTTGAATCGATCTATGGAATCGGAAAAATATTTAGAAGGGCAATCTATGCAAAGACCACCACTATTTGAAAGTGATGGATTTATTTATTGGAAAAATAGATTCGAAACTTACGTGAAATCAAAAGATCTAGATTTTTGGCATATTATTACCAATGGTGATTTCCTTCCTTTTCAAAATAATCCCGAAACTAAAAAGGATGAAATAGTACCATTTGATAAACAAAACGATGATTTAAAAAGAAAACTTTCTAAAAATAATGAGGCTAAAATGGTAATTTATAATGCTTTGCCACGTAAAGAATACGAAAGAATTTTTATGTGTGAAACCGCAAAAGATATTTGGAATTCTTTACTAGTAACTCACCAAGGTAATAATCAAGTCAAAGATAATAAAATAGATCTTCTTGTTCAACAATATGAACAATTTACGATTCCGGAAGAGGAATCAATAGATAATGCTTTTGCTAAATTTAACACTATTATTACTAGCTTAAAAGCACTTGATGAAAGTTTTTCTAGCAAGAATTGTGTTAGGAAATTTCTTAGGGCTCTTCATCCTAAATGGCGCGCAAAAGTTACGGCTATTGAAGAATCAAAGAATCTAACAACTCTACCACTTGATGAACTCATTGGAAATTTGAAAGTTCATGAAGAAATAATAAAGAAAGATTCCGAGACGGTCAAAAGCAAAAGAGAACAAAATAGATCTATTGCGTTGAAGGCTAGAAAGGAATCTAGTGATGAAAATAGCTCAAGTTCCGATAGTGAAGACGAAGAATACGCCATGGCCGTAAGAAACTTCAAGAAATTTTTCAAAAGACGAGGTAGGTTTGTACGACAACCACACGATGAAAGAAAGCCATTCCAAAAATATAAGGATGACAAAAATGGCAAAAGCGAAAGGAAATGTTTTAAATGCGGTGATCCAAATCATCTCATTGGTGAATGTCCAAAAGCGTCGAGAATCTATAATCAAAGAGCTTTTGTTGGAGGATGTTGGAGTGATAGCGACGAAGATGAAGAGAAGAAGACAAATGATGAAAAATGTCTTATGGCTAAAGCATCGAATGAGGTACTTTCCGAAACCGAATACTTTAGTAATGACCAATCATCATTAGACGAAAAAGACTTAGATAGTGAATATAGTCGACTATGCAAAGTAGGACTAAAAGTCATGGCTAAAAATAAAAGTCTAAAACAAGCTAGAATTCAATTAGAAAATGAAGTACTAGAACTAAAAGATAAAATATCTAGATTAGAAAAGGATAAGGAAGTTAGTGATGAATGCAAAATATGCCAAGACCTTAGGTTTGAAAATGAAAAACTTAAGGAAGAAATATCTAGGCTAAATCAATTTGATAATAGTAGTCACTCACTTAAGAAAATAATAAGTTCTCAAAAACCCTCCGGAGATAAAACCGGTCTAGGATTTAATTTTACCAAAGGATCTTCTAGTGAAACCAAACAAGTAAAATTTGTAAAAGCACAAGAGATCGAGTCGAAAGAAAAATTGGTAGAATCAAACGCATTTTCAAAACAAAAATTCATACTTATTAACAATACTAAAATTCCGATTGCGAGTGATGACGAGGTAAAACGTTTTTATAAACCTTCTTCAAAACCCGGAGTTAGATTTATTAAACCCAAAATGAGGTCTAAAACTCCTCCTCCGAGAAGAACTAATAGTCCTTATCCTCGGTCTAAAACACCTCAACCTAGAAGAGACCAAGGTAAACAAAATTACCCTAACACTAATCACGCAATGTGGAATCATCCACATCAACCAAGCTTCACTCAATGTGGAAGATGTTCACCATGCATGTGTCCGAATCAAATGAAAAACATTTGTGGAAACAATAATTTCGGATACATGAAACGTTGGGGACCAAATGGCTAAGTCGTCTCAACCTTTGAATTTTCAACATCTACAAACATTCCTTGTCTTCCGACAAATGGATTGAAGAGTTCATGATAGGATTCTCATGAATCCTTATCCTTAAAGCTTTCTACCTTGAAGACATTGAAGAAACTCATTTAAAGTCTACTAATCTATTTCCTCAAACACAATTTAGTAATGCGGTCGATACGAAACCTATTTAATTCAATAGAGTTTCCATTAGAGTCAATTTTAGGAAAAACTCCATACGAGTTGTTAAGAGGGGGGATAAGGAACCAAACTTAAATCTATGTTAGAGTATTCTGAAGTAAATGTTTTATTCTTAATACAATAGATTAACTACCAGTTAGACCCAAAGTCATATGAAGGTGTCTTCCTAGGATATTCGTAAAATAGTAAATCTTACATAATACTTAACAAACAAACAATGAAAGTTGAAGAGTCGTTGAATGTAACTTTTGATGAAACTCCTCCCCTACCTAAAACATCACCATTAGAAGATGATGAGTTAGTCGAAGAAGAAAACTATGAGGTTAGTCCAAATTTAATAACCCATATGCAAATGCTTTGAAGACATTCTCATTAGAAAATAATCATAATTGGTAAATTTTAAAGAATCAAAAACTCATCCCTAGAAAAGTTATTGTAATCTAATTTAAAAAACTCTTAGGTCGCAAGCTCAAGACAAAAGTAATTTCTTTTGCTTTATTTCAACAATAGAACCTAAAAATATAAATGAGGCATTAAAAGATGAAAATTGGGTAATGGCCATGCAAGAGGAACTAAACCAATTTAAAACAAATGATGTTTGGGAACTAGTCCCAAATCCCATGGATATGACCATTATAGGAACAAAATAGGTATATAGAAATAAACTCGATGAAAATGACGTAGTAACTAGAAACAAAGCTAGGTTAGTCGCCCAAGGTTATAATCAACAAGAAGGAATTGATTATGACGAAACATATGCACCCGTAGCTAGACTAGAGTCCATAAGAATACTTTTAGCTTATGCTTGCGCACTAGACTTTAAGTTATACCAAATGGATGTGAAGAGTGCATTCCTTAATGGTTTTATCAATGAGGAGGTTTACGTGGCACAACCTCCGGGATTCATTGACTTCGCAAAACCTAATTATGTCTATAGACTTAAGAAAGCTCTTTATGGTCTAAAACAAGCCCCAAAGCTTGTATGATCGATTAAAAAGACATTTCTTATTAAACATGATTACTCTATGGGAATGGTAGATAACACACTCTTCACTAAAAAGAAAGACTCCAACCTCATTATAGTCCAAATATATGTTGATGACATTATATTCGGATCAACTTGTCAAGAAATGTGTGATGACTTTGCCAAGATCATGCATGATGAGTTTGAAATGAGTATGATGGGGGAACTAAATTTTTTCTTTAGGAATTACAAATGAAACAAATTGATGATGGATTTATTTTTTTATCAATTCAAAATATATTAAAGGAAACTGCTTAAGAAATTTAGTCTAGAAGGACTATAAGCCAATAAAACCTTATGTCTACGGAAAACCAAGCTCTCGAGAGGACGAAGAAGGTGAGTCGTAGATAAATACAATATAGAGGCATGAAGGTGTTTTTATACTTACCGGCAAGTAGACCCGATATCATGTTTAGTGTTTGCCTTTGTGCACGCTTTCAAGAGGATCCCAAAACCTCTCACCTAGAAGCGGTTAAGCGTATCTTCCAATACATTAAAGGCACTACGCATTTAGGATTATGGTATCCTAAGGGATCCGGCATAGAAACAATAGTGAATGCAGATTTGGATCATGCGGGAGATTACGTAGATCGCAAGAGCACTAGTGGTGTTTGCACGTTTATTGGATGTTGCCTAACATCTTGGTTTTCGAAGAAGCAAACCGCTCTTGCCATCTCTACAACCGAAGCGGAATATGTAAGCGCCAGAAAGGCATGTCAACAAGATCTATAGATGAAACAAGCTCGCATAGACTATGGCGTTAGGTTAGACGACATTCCAATAATGTGTGATAATAAAGGGCTATAGACTTAAGTAAGAATCCCGTTCAACACTCATGAACAAAACACATTGAGATTCGCCATCACTTCCTTCGCGATAATGTTCAAAAAGGGAATATCTCTATAGAAAAGGTCTCATCGGAAGACAACATAGCTGATATTCAAACTAAACCACTTAAACATGAGCCATTTAACTACTTACGCTAGGTTAGGAGAGGATGGAACCAAATGATTATGTGTTTTTGGCATAATAAAGAAATGATAATCATCAATGAACCATTTATGAAAAATCTGAGAAAAAATTTCTCAACAGGTGGTGCCCCCTTTAATTCATAAAGGGCGGCCCCTTAATTTTAAGGGGACCACCCAGACTTTAAGGGGACCACCCAACTGACTGACAAATTATTATTTTTCTCTGTGTCTAGGTTTCTTTTTTACACAAAAACACAAGATTGGGAAAAGTTTATAAGCAAACTTTTACAAATTCTTAATCTATATGCATATCTCAGTATAACTTATATACATAGTCCCAATTGTTATTTTTTAAAGGTTTTTCTCAAACTAGGAGCACATGAAAATCAATTTTTACATATTGTTGAGTTTTGCTAAAAATATTTTTCCACATTTGCATAATTGTTCTCTTACTTATTGTCAAAAGTATATAATCTACTATTGATTTTCGGTCTATTCTGGGTTGAGCAAAATTTAATCTCAAGGAGCATTTGGATTATTTTTAGGTTTTAATGTCTTTAGTGTCGAATTTAATAGGCTACCTCCACATTTGTCGCACTTAGGCACACACTAGGATTTGCACAAAAGTTTGGTTGTTTTTAACTTAACCCCCTTGTCAAGATAAATTATTTATGCATTATATCTAGTTGCTATTTTTATGTATTCACTCTTTTGGTTTCGAATTCAATATGATTATATGCCAAAATTATGTGAAATAATTTTATCCTACAACTTGTCATATATATGTAGAATGTTGAATGCTAAATTGCTATGTGCTACAAAATCTTAATTGCCATAAAAGGATGGACTTGCTGCAAATTAACCACCAAAACAGAAACCCTCACACAAAAAGAATTTTAAGAAAATCAAATGTTTAGGAAAATCTGAGATAACTAGTAGTAGGCGGGGCCTTAATTATAAAGGCGGCCCCCTTAAATTCTTAGGGGAACGGACCCCTAATTAAAGGGACCGGCCTAGGAAATCACGGTAAAAAATAGTACTTTTACCTCCTTTAACCATATACCTCTTGACTTAGCTACTTTTTCCTCTTATAATTCACAAAACATTTCTTGGATTTGATCCTTTAAATGTTCATTCTTGTAATTTCAAACCTTTCTCACTTTAAATACACCTCTAAATCAACCATCATCACAATCATCGCTCATCAATGACAATTTCTCCTAACAAACCTAATCAATACCATCAAGGGTATCAAAATGAGTGTGAAACCATTACGGAGGATGAAAACCAAACCTTTGCAACACATCTAATGTGCTCAATGCAACTTCACCAATGCCAAAAACACTCACTCCTCATCATGAACATATCAAAATTAAACAATCACCCCAATCAAGATTACCCGCATCCTTACATCTAGGACACTGCCACATCACTACAAGTTGTCTTAATTCCTCCATTTCCCATTCTAAACCATCAATTCCATGTTACTTACGCTCAAGCTCCACTCAAAAGTGACAACCTAACCACGGACATTAAGGACACTCACACATCACACACAGTCTTTCTTACATCCTCTATTTCCATCTCACCCATCAAGTCACATGTTGTCACACTCAAGGCTCCAACCAAAGTGCAACACCAAACTTAACTACACCACCTTATCTCAAGTATTGAAAGCCTAATTTATGACAATTAATCAACTTCAAGGACCTATAAACTCTTAGCCATGCATCGTATCTCAAGAACAAAAAAAAAAAAAAAAAATCACATTCCCTCTTTTTTTTTTTTTTTTCCCTTTTCATGCACTTTACTCTTTTAACCTACCCCACACCCTCAACATTAACAAGTTCTAAAACAATGTTGGGTTGGCCTTGTTGCATAGTCACACTAAAAACAATTCCTTGCTTTAGTGTGGATATCACCGGGATTGAATTCTCCTCACTAGAGACCTCATCCATCACTAGAGTTCTAAGAGTTTATCCCTCCACAACAGCCTCCGCTCCAAACTTTCCAACCAATCTAATCTCGTTTAATATGCCTCCAATTAAGCGTCATATACCTTTTTGTCTCAAGCAAGTCTAAAACATTCTTCTTGGCTATTTAGGATTTTTCTTTATGTATTATATGCTTCTAAAGCATATTTGTTTTTCTATTTATGTATGCGTGTGTGTTGTTCACACACATTGTTAAATGAATGAAGATATATGTTGCTTGATGTTTGCTTGCACTTGTCTATTTTTCCTTCTTCTTGCTCATGTTCGAATTATTTGTATTGTTTCAACTCACGTTTTTGTAGCCAAGATTAACCATAGCTCGATTCTGGTACCCTTCGAACGTTGGGGAAGCACACATCAAGGGGATCATTTATTCGTGATTTTAACTAGCAATTCTCGATGTGTCTTTTTGTTTCTACAAAAAGGGAGAGATATACATTGAAACTCACTAAATACCTTGTTTAAAATATTTTTATATTTAATGAGTTTAAATTTTGTGATATCAAAAAAGAGAAGATTGTTGATAAATATAAACGCCTAAAACATTACTAATATTTTTTCTCAATCTTTACGTTTCTTTGATAATCACAATAATATAAATATCGTATCAATGTAAAATTAAAACGTTAACAAGTTAATTAGTAGTAAAATTTTCATTTCGAATTTATATCACTTCAAGGTATGAATGAATAATTGCTTAATGCATTTTATGATCAAGAAAATTTTTATTCAACCTCACAACTTTTATAAAATGTTTGTAAACAATTTTTTAATAAACATTACAAAATATTTTCTACAATTAAAAGAAATATTTTATTCAAAATAAACATTTTGAAATTCAAATTTTCGAACCTAAAACGGCTAAAAAAAGTTCCAGAAAATTCCCCCTTATATAAAAGACAAACTGAGGAGCCCCTAGTCTTGGGCGGCCCCCTTAATTTTAAGAGGACCGCCCACCTATTTAAGGGGACCGCCCATAGACTGACGCTCATCTAGTTTGTCCTATAAATACTAAACTTTTTCTCACTATTTTCTCACATTTTGCACTCATTCTTTTTGTTTTAAATACAACCCACCATATATCACTAAAAATACTTTGATTCATTTTGATACATAAAGCTTTGTTTCCAAGTGATCCAAGCTCAATTCCTCAAGTGCAAGAGAAGAATACTTTCATCATCAAGTGAAGAAGTATTACACCTCAAGTGTATATTGCAACCTTGTTGCATTCATATCACATATTTGTAAATCAATTGTATATCTTGTATTTGTGTGTAGTAGCTAGATCTTGGCGATCTTTGTAAGTATAGTTAGATCGTGGTGATCTTACCAAGTAGTGTTAGATAGTTGTGATATAAGTAGTGTGGTGAAGTGAAGTCGTGAAGTTGTGAAGAAGTCTTGAAGTTGTGAAGAAGTCGTGAAGTTGTGAAGTCGTGAACAAGTCATGAAGTTGTGTTGTGATAGATTGGTTCTAGCTAAGATTAGAACTCGACATTTAGCTTTGTGTCGTAAATCGGTGTAAGCAACGTTGTGTACGGTTTTCTCCGCCATAAGGGAGTTTGTTGACATAGTGAAGATAACTTGAGTTTGGTGAGCGGGGGAGTTGAAAGGCTAGGGCGAAGAGGATGCATCGTTACCGAACCACTATAAATCCTCGCGTTGTGGTTTGATTGTTCTTACTCTTATCTCTTGTCTTACTTTATCACTTCATATACTTATATTGTTCATATTGTGCAAGCATTGAATTCACAAAAAGTCGAATCTAAATTTTACAAACAAACATAAACCTTAAATCAAAAAGTGGTAAACTATTCAACCCCCTTTTTAGTTTTCCACAAGTAAGATATTGCTCTATTCTCATGCTTCATAGATCATAGTCTCCTGTTTTGAATATAGGAAGTTTTAGTGCAGACACTGTTTGGGTAGTTTCTGACTGTGATTCCATCTTCTCTTTGATTATGAGATCTTGTGTAGATATAGTGTTCTTCTTATTCAGAGTTTCTCAACAAGCTCTGATACCACTTGTTGATCCCTTCTTGACAGATCTTACTTAGCTTGTTAAAGCTTAGTTATATTGGATAGATCCAAGACAACTATAGTAGAAACTAAGATTGAGAATATCACAAACTATGCGGAATCTAGTTTGCAATACTAAGAAGAACAATGAAACAGTAAAAACAAGATCTTTACTAAACTTTCAATATATTGAATACTATTTTGAGTTACAAAATAGCTATGAATACTAACTATGATTGCTATGCAAACTATGAATACTAATATGAAAACTGATATCTAGATCTATGTCGTAGGGTTCCTTTTATACACTAAGGAAACCCTAATGGGCTTACAAAACGCGTCAAGTGATTATGATCTTTTCTATAAGTAAACATAATCTCTTAAACAAATAAGTTTATACATATCTTCTTTACAAATAATTGATACTTATCTTCATAAGTATTCTTGTTCTTCAATCAACCTTTATCTCTTCTCTAATATGTCTTTGATCTCATCTCTAACAGCATTAATCCTTCCAGCAGTTGTAATTACTCAGAAGTTGTAACTGAGCACAAGCAGCATTAACTACTTAGAAGTTTACTCTAGCAGTACTAACATACACTGGCAGTACTAACTTTAGTACTAGCAGCATTAACTACTTAGTATATTTTTAGTCTTCAGTCTTAACTTCTACTAGCAGCAGTAACTTTATACTAACAGTACTAATTATACTAACAGTAGTAACTAGCAGTAGTAACTTTTATACTACCAGTACTAACTACTTAGCATAATTTTCATTAGTATTACCAGCAGCACTAAGTTATGCTTGACAGCACTAATATATACCTGAGCAGTAGTAACTCTAAGAATCATTTTGAAGTCTTTTAATCCCAACAATAAACTTAACAACTTAATAAGTGCTAATTATCAGCTTATTAAGAAAATAATTATAAAAAATATAAAATTAAACTCTTTGGAGGATGAGGAAAGAATTATGGTGTGCTCGTATGCGCGTGAGTGGTGGTGGTGTGGGTACTGTCGGAGGTGGTGGTGGGTGTGGTGGCGGAAGTGGTGTGGAGAAGGAGGTGGTGGTGGGTGACTTGTCGTGGTGGTAGTGGTTTTTCTGGTTGCAATCGATCGCTAGCGTGGTGTTTGGTTTTAGTGTAAACTTTTTTTGGTCTAAGTGATACCAGATCTGCTTTTTCGTATCTTTAAATCCCCCGGCGACATTCTCGGCGACATGTCGCCCGAGAAATGTAATGATTTTGTCGTTTAGCGATATTGGCGCGATAATGAAAATTTTGGTGGGTCACTATCACGGGCGACATGTCGTCCGAGAATGTTTTTCTCAGTTTTTAAAATAACTATTATTTCTAAAATATATTTTACATATAATAGTTTATAAAAAATATAATTATTATTTATAATATTTTTTTTATAAAATATATAATTATTATTTATAATAATTTTTTAAAACCACACTAGAAACCGAAATGTTTTTTTAGTATTTATATAATTATATATTTTCAAAAAAATAATTTTAAATAATAATTATATATTTTATAAGTATCTTTATAAATTATTATTTATAAAATATATTTTATATATAATTATTATTTACAATTATTTTATATAAAATATATAATCGGTTCGTTTCGGTCGGGTCGGTCCGGTTTCTCAGTTCGTTCTGGTCGGTTCGTATATAATTATTTTTTTATAAATTTATAATTATTTTTTATAAAATATTTAATTATTAATTATATATTTAGTTTCTCGGTTCATTCCCGGTCCGGTCCGATGTGCTATCGTTGTACATTAGATGTTAAACGGATGAGTCGATATGTTATCATGATACATTAGGTGTTTAACGGACGAGTCGATATGGTATCGTTGTACATTAGATGTTCAACGGACGAGTCGATATGGTATCGTTGTACATTAGATGTTCAACGGACGAGTCGATGTGTTATCGGTGTACATTAGATGTTCAACGGAGGAGTCGATACGCTATCGTTGTACATTAGATGTTAAAAGGATGAGTCGATATGTTATCGTGATACATTAGGTGTTTAACAGAGGAGTCGATATGCTATCGTTGTACATTAGATTTTCAACGGACGATTCGATATGTTATCGTTGTACATTAGATGTTCAACGGAGGAGTCGATATGTTATCGTTGTACATTAGATGTTCAACGGAGGAGTCGATATGTTATCGTTGTACATTAGATGTTCAACGGAGGAGTCGATATGTTATCGTTGTACATTAGATGTTCAACGGATGAGTCGATATGTTATCGTTGTACATTAGATGTTCAACGGATGAGTCGATATGTTATCGTTGTACATTAGATGTTCAACGGATGAGTCGATATGTTATTGTTGTACATTAGATGTTCAACGGATGAGTCGATATGTTATCGTTGTACATTAGATGTTCAACGGATGAGTCGATCTGTTATCGTTGTACATTAGACATAGTACTTTTCCTTTGGACATTAATTTTACCAATTCACCCTAAGATTTAATTCTAATACCCTTTTTTATAAGTATAGAATATTTTAGTGGTTTTTTTTTGTCATTTCACTTATTAATCTATTAAATCATCTAATTTGCCAAACACTTATAAATGATTATCATAATTCATTGGCGTTTTATCATACAATATAATCAAATCAAACACTAAATTTCAAAATCACGATTTCTAACAGCTGATTATCTAAATATTCATTTTCAAAATGAATAATCTATTTTCAATAAGCAATCTCAAACACCCCCTAGATGTTCAACGGATGAGTCGATATGTTATCGTTGTACATTAGATGTTCAACGGATGAGTCGATGTGTTATCGTTGTACATTAGATGTTCAACGGAGGAGTCGATGTGTTATCGTTGTACATTAGATGTTCAACGGACGAGTCGATGTGTTATCGTTGTACATTAGATGTTCAACGGACGAGTCGATGTGTTATCGTTGTACATTAGATGTTCAACGGAGGAGTCGATATATTATCGTTGTACATTAGATGTTCAACGGAGGAGTCGATGTGTTATCCTTGTACATTATATGTTCAACAGAGGAGTCGATGTGTTATCGTTGTACATTAGATGTTCAACGAAGGAGTCGATATGCTATCATTGTACATTAGATGTTAAACGGATGAGTCGATATGTTATCAGGATACATTAGGTGTTTAACGGAGGAGTCGATATGCTATCGTTGTACATTAGATGTTCAACGGACGAGTCGATATGGTATCGTTGTATGTTAGATGTTCAACGGATGAGTCGATGAGTTATCGTTGTACATTAGATGTTCAACGGAGGAGTCGATATGTTATCGTTGTACATTAGATGTTAAACGGATGAGTCGATATGTTATCATGATACATTAGGTGTTTAACTGAGGAGTCGATATGCTATCGTTGTACATTAGATGTTCAACGGACGAGTCGATGTGTTATCGTTGTACATTAGATGTTCAATGGAGGAGTCGATATGTTATCGTTGTACATTAGATGTTCAACGTAGGAGTCGATATGTTATTGTTGTACATTACATGTTCAACGGAGGAGTCGATGTGTTATCGTTGTACATTAGATGTTCAACGGAAGAGTCAAATAGGAAACAAAAGAAGTGTCTCGATCTCCGGTGAATTATTTCCTTCTTGATCTTCCTATTCGCGATGATTCTCAGCTATCGTTGTACATTAGATGTTCAACGGATGAATCGATATGGTATCGTTGTACATTAGATGTTCAACGAATGAGTCGAGATGCTATCATTGAACATTATATGTTCAATGGATGAGTCGATACTCTCGCCAAAAACTCCTGCCAAATACTCCTGCCATATACTCCCGCCATATACTCCCGCCAAGTACTCCCTCCAAAAAACTCTTTTTTACCATAAAAGCAGATATTATCCTCACAACCACCAACATATCAAACACACTCTTATCATCACAACCACCAACAGATCAAACTATTATTATGGTGTTGATGGTGCCATATGAAGCTTTTGCGTGTCCTTGTGGATCCGGAGATGTAGTTCTGCGAGAATCGTATAAACCTAAAACCCGTAGTAAACTATACTATGCATGTCCATGATCAAAGGTGAACAATCACATGTTTTTTGTGTAATATATAAATAATGTGGTTAGTTGTTAAAAATTATTATCTTTACTCTTTAACAGCCTCTGCAATACACTTTCGGATGTGATTTTTTTTATGGAAAGAGGAACGAGTCTGTCTACTGGTTGGTTCTACTGGTTGGTTCTTCTGGAGTTTAAATGACTCGAATTTATTCTCCAGGATCTTTATCGGCTCTAATTTATTCTCCAGGAGCTTCAGCACCTCAAAGTTATTCTCCGGGATCTTCAAGAAATGCAGAGTGCTCAAACTGCAAGCACTTGCTTGATAAGATAACGGTACTCGAGGCAACGGTGGAAATGTGTATGAATCCGGAACAACACACAGTTAATTCAGCTGCACTACTTCACGAAGTTTACAATGACATAGGAAAACTTGATTTGGAGTAGTTTGTCATTTGGAATGTAATTCGTATGCTTTAAGTGTTTGTTTGTAAGTCTCGTATGATTATCAGTCTAATATGTTTAAGTGTCTGTTTGTAACTCCCGTATGATTATCGGTCTAAGACCTCGCTTCTGTTACTACAAGTGGTATGTATAATATTTAACTAAATGAATGTTTGTTTTTGTGTTACTTGACGAATGTACATCTTGAAAAAGTATACGGTATATCATGTTCAACTATAGAAGTGTAGTGCATATCTTGACCGAACCGAGAAAACGGAGTGTTTTTTCATATAGTTATTATTTATCAAATATATAATTATTATTTATCATGTAACCTAGAAAACTGTAAACAATGTTGGCAAGGTCAGGCCGTCAAGTATAATATTACGTTGTGTTGAATAAAACTGTAAACAATGGTGTGTGTATGTTAAGTTATCTATCATTGGAATGTGTATGTGTTTATCTACGTTTTTAAGGTGTGTGTTCATCTTTGTACCATTGGCATGTGTATGTCAAGCATTAGAATAAATGGTTTATGCTCCCTTGTTTAAACGTTTATGGCTTTTCTAATGTAATTCCCATGTTATCATATAAGCTAAACCATATCAAAATATAAATAGTTTAAAACGACGACAAAACAAGTCGAAAATGTTAAACACATATTTTAAAACCACACAAGAATTTTTTTTTTAGTATTTATATATTTTATAAAAAATAATTTTAAATATTAATTATATATGTAATAAGTATCTTTATAAATTATTATTTATAAAATATATAATTATAAAATATATTTTATAAATAATAATGATTTAAAAGATGAATTAAATTTTTTTAATAAAACCTTTCCCGGGCGACATGTCACCGGGGATTATTCTAGACACGTCATCACGCGTAACCAAAATAAACACAAACCCCAGTCAAACAAAGTCAATAGTTTTCCCTGTCGCCCGGGATAAGTTAGCACACGTTAATTAACACTAATCACAACTCTTAAACATTCACGGTTAGTGGAAATATTATCCCGGGCGACCTGTTGCCGGGGAAAATGAGCGGGAAAAATTGCCGCCAAGATTTTCGTTGATTTTTTTTGTCAAATTTTAACCAAGTTATCCCGGGCGACATATCGCCTGGGAAACTATCTTCAAACTTTGACTAAAAAGTCTATCAGAATTGGTGTCACGTCGGACGGACTTTTGTCGTTTAGTGATGTTTCCCGGGCGTCAAATGTCGCCCGAGAAAACTTCGTCGCCTGTTCTACTTTTTCTTGTAGTGAGAGCGATCTTTTAACTGGCTAAATACATGTTATTACTAATTGGCGATGATGAATATGAGCGATCTATCACTTGGCTCGGCTACCTATTTGGTATGTAGTCGTGATAGATCTACAAGTTAAGCTCCTAGCTAATAACGGTCTAAAAACGACAACAACTTATGCCGGTTGGGGGCCTGATGAGTTTGAATTGTAGTTCATACTAAAGAGCGTTACAAAAACGACACCAACCTCTGTCGTTTTCGGGTACTTCTGCCCCTTTCTGTTCTACCTACCTTATTTTGATGTTACAAGTGATTGTACTGACGATATGTGGGTTTTCGATGTTTTTTTAATTCGTATGGTAGTGTCAGCGTACTGCATGTTCTATCTTTGCATGTTCATTGTGTTTTGTGTTTTGTGTTTTGTGTTTCACATTGGTTACTAACATCTTATGTGTATCCATTATGCTATATGGCTATTGCCATTTTTCTTCTGTCGCTGCTTCTTTTGCTGATTGCCAATTTTAGTAGCGATTTTGAACTTCGGCATTGTTATATTGTGTTGTTTGCTGGCTGTCTGTTCACAAGGTAAGTCACTTTTACTGTACGCTTACTATAACATTTTTTAATCGGCTGTGAAAATTTTGTTATTGAGCACTTACCAAGAGAAATTATTATATGGCTAAATACATGTTATCACTAATTGGCGAAGATGAATATGAGCGATCCATCGCTTGGCTCGGCTACCTATTTGGTATGCAGCCGTGATGGCTCTACATGTGAAACTCTTACCTGAGCCATACAGTTTCGTGTCCTGATGAAACCAGTTTTGCAACTTTTGACCTTATATCTACAGGTCCGGGCTACTGGACATAGCTACTCAACTCTGTCGATCACGAAGCCTCTGACCTGAACTACACTAAAAAAAAGGAATGACGTTGCCAAATCTGGGTTCGCATACAAAGTTACTGCCTTAAGGTTTTTTGTATTTTATCAGAAGATTTACCGTGACGAAATTACCTTCCTAGAAGATATTTATTATTCAGTATGTATGAATTTTAGTATGTAAAGTATATGAATATATGAGTGTATATAACCTGGAGACGGATATTAGTACTATTCGTTTGCCATTTTTTGTATTCATGTTGTTAGAAACGTAAAAACCATTAGCCCCGCCGCAACGCGCGGGCAGTTGGCCAGCTTGTTATCACACATATAGTGTGGAATGAAGGTATTAATAGTTTCCATTACATGTAGAGGGTTTTGTCTGGTAACCTCTGTGATGCAATGGCCATAAGTGGCGTAATTTTCTTTAGAACAATGCCAAATTTATCAGAGAGTTCATGCTCGCTGATAGCTAATCCTTTACTATATATAAATATATAATATATAATATAAATATATAAATAAGGAAAAATATCAATTATAGAAGAGTAAGAATTCCGTAAGGCTTTTAAGAAGATTTCTACTTTTATCCAAAGCAAAAAACCCTAAAAACCTTCCCGGGTCGTTTCCCGTCGAGGCGTGAATTTGAAAATCGAGAATCGGTTTGTGGAACAATGCTTGAATAATCACAAGTTGATTTGGTTTTCTATTTCTACTAATAAAATGCGAAAACAAATGAAGGCATGTTAAAAACTAAAGTAATTAAGGTGAAAAAACGAAGAAAAACGAGAACGGGATCTAATCCCGTTCTTTAAAAAACCAAATTTTACAAATTTAACTCTACGAAAACAAAAATATTTTTCTACAATCCTAAATGATAAATAAAAATTTTACAAAAAAGAATCATATTTTTTTGATTTTTATTTAATTTATTATGAATTAAAAACTGATTTAATCTAAAAAACTAATTAAAAAATACTAAACTAATTTGGAAAATTCTAAAACAATCATGAAAAGTCCCTTGAACACAGCTTAATCTAGGAAAAATAAAAACTAAAAAATTGCTAAACGGAATAAGCAGTAATTAAGCAAAATAAGCCTGATAAGCAAAATGAGTAAAAAGGGGGTAAATATTAAATAGGGTGGAGTTATAACTGAAAAAGACCCAAGGGCAGATGGTGTGTGGTGTGTGTGATAAGGCTTGGTATAAAGGGAGAGATCACAGGTTCGACCCCTGTGCCTCTCTCTCTCTCTTTTTTTTAAACATTTTTTTTGAAAACTTTAAAAACAAAGTTATAAATAAGCTGAAAACTAACAACTTTAAAACTTGAGATTATTTTTGAAAAGCTACAATAAGCCCAGAAAATGAGCTTAAAGATGACAGTTCTTAAGTTTTTATCTTAAAGCTAAAATGACTAACTGTGGTGATTTTGCAAATACCAAATAAGCTCTAAAAGCTAAACTTAAGGCCTAATAAGCTACTAAGAACCTCAAAACATATTTAAATACTTAATCTACACCTAATTAAAGTATTTCTAACAAGCTAAGAGCTTAAAAAGCTCAAATGAGCTTTTAGCTAAACTGGATGCCAAATGGCCTAAAAGGGCCTGTTTAAGCTACATGCAGCCCTAGTAAAAGCTATTTTAAATCTCTAAAAAGCACAAACAGATAAATTTCAACCAACAAAGAACTTATGTTTAAAATTTCGGACTCTGCCTTAAAATTTAACTAACTAAAAAAATGAGATTGAAATTTGTTGAAAACTGACCCATAAACAACTTTTGAAAACTGTTTTGACCCATTTTCACTTAAACTAATGAAGCAGTTCCAAAAACCTTTTGACCAGGTTATAGATAGAAAAATGAATGCTTTTAGAACTTGAAAACTCAACTTAACAACTATAAATCAAAAGTAAAGCAGTTCAAAGATTTGATTGAGCAAAAACTTGCATATTAGTAAAACTGATTTGAACCTAAACTTTTGCAAAACAATGAAACAGTACAAAAACTATAACTACCAGATTTTAGACATGAATAAAAGGAAATTTTGAGCTTGCAAACACAACATTAAAGCTTGAAAACAATAAATCTAATCTTAACAGATTCAAAACTAGTATTGTGCACAGGTTCTAAAAATTTCTTAGAGAAACATGAGAACATCTTAAAACTTAAACCTAAACTATCTAAACATGATCAAAAATAGATTTATGTAGAATCGAAACTGACTTTTAAAGAATATAAAAGACCAAAACAGATTTTGCTCTACTTTTAACCACTAAACCAAACACTCCTTTAAGATTTCAAAAGCATTTTTAAGCTGATTTAGATTGAAATAAGATGAGGGTTATAAAAACAGATTATTAACTAAACATGTTAAGCATTAAAAAGCAACTTTTAACTACTAAGAAGCACTTATCAAAAAGCTTAATGGAATAAGCAGATTTAACTAAAATATGACAGATTTGCATACTATGAATTTAAAAACTAAACTAAGCTATATCTAAGATAATTAAGCACATAAATGACATAATAAGCATAGATAAGCAGAAAAATAAGCAGTTCAATAGTAAATAAGCTAAAAGTAAAAAAAATTGAACTTACAGGACCCTTTGCACAAACAAGGGTATAAAAGCTTTTCAAAAGCTAAATCTATAAGCTCTAGCTTGTATTAAACAAGCTGATAAGTCCATAAGCCCATCCCTTTTTGGCTTATCATCCATAAAACAAGCTGAGGTATTTTGGGTGAGTGATTTAAGATAGTGACAAGTATCTTAAAGTCATAATTAAGAGAGCTTATAAAACTTATTTAGAGAACTTGGAAAACATACATTAAGCTTGAGAAAATAACTTGTAAACAGAATTAAGCTTGTATAAAGTGAAGACAGAATTGAAATTCAATTAATCAGTAATTTCATTAATAATAAAAACTGGTTACAGTGCTTTTAAAAATAAAGTACAGGAAATTAAAATGACATTTTAAAAGTAAAATTACACTACTCCTAAGTTACACTAAAACTAGATAATTTCTTACAAAGAGAACTCTAACTATTTATATAAAAAAATATGCTAAAGCTGCAGGGTCTTCATGTGTTCATATGTTCTTGTTGTGTTTTCTGTGTGAGAGGAAACCAAGTCTTCATCCAACCCATCCATAAATCTTGGTCACCAAGCCTTTGAATCCAAGCCGTCCAATAAGAAAGCATGGGATTGCCAAGGTGGCATTGAGCCATGTGAAGTGGGGTAGAGGTGGTAAGAGTGATGGGGTGAAGCGGGGTTGAGTTTTGTCATGGAGTTGTAGGGGTTCAGGGGAGAAGACATAAAAATGGCAATTTGGCGCCAATTTGGTTCAGTTGTTTTTATCACCGTTTTAGTGATAACAGGGGTGACAGTTTATGGGTTTGGCAAGATTGGCCCCTAAATTTGTGTAGTTTTATTTCATGGAAAGTCCTTTGTGGTGTAAAGTTATAAGAAAGTTAGCAGGAATAGCCCGTGAAGTTGTGTAATGTTATTTCATGGCTCGTCCTTTGTGGTGCTAACAGACTTATCAGTTAAGGGATTGTGGGCTTAACTCAGTTAAAAGGGGGATTGGGCTTTTTGGGCCGAGTATAAAATAAAAGGGTATTGGGCCCTTTTATTTGTGTTTGTCTTCATATGATACATTAATGGGCTGACCCAACCCATTAGATGGGTACTGGTAGGCCCATTAAGTATTTCTTCGGTTTTGGCTCTGTCTTTGACTTTGACTTTGTCGGGGTTGACTTTGGATGACTTTTTGACTTTGACTTTTTGACTTTTTCACGCTCTTTCGGTTCTCGTGCTCGATTTTGTTGTTTTGGCTTCGGTTTTGTCATTTTCTCGGATATCTGTTTCCTGCACAATACACATGCAAAACACACACATACAATGTATTTTTGGTATGTTTTTGGTCTTTTAAGTCCGTTTTTATAGGCAAAAAGGTATGTGTAATTAAATACATACCAAAATCCCCCTACTATTGCCGTGTCCTCACACAATGCCATAAGTAAACACTTAAGAAAACTAAGAATCTCAATCCCCCTCGACTAATTACCTCAAAAAGTAGCTAAGTGTTCATCAAGGGGAATTAAAGAATCAATAGCTTTGAAAAGCCCCGTTTTGACCATTTTTAAATATTTACACTTATTCCTACACATATTTTTGTTCTTTTCATTTTTCTCATTTTTTTGTACTTTTCTTTTTAAGCAACAACTAACATGTTTGAATTTCGTTATTTTCATAACTTTTAGGGTCTTAGAACAAGACACATTGCAATCCTAAAATGCCCCAAAAAGGATAAATTCATCGTTCCCGACTTTTTACTTATTCCAAACCAAGCTTAAAACAAAATCACCGTTAAATATAAGTTAAGATGCTAACACTACTCATACTTGTAATTTGTGAACTTTTCGCTCCTGGCAATTATTATATCTTAGATGAATGTGCTTATTTCGAATTTCAACCATGGATCAACGTTTTGCAAAATTTCTATGCTTCACGTTCCACCCAAAAGTAATGAGTTTGAAGGCGAGATCATCCCATGTAGCGACTTTTCGTCTTGGCACATCCCAACCTTGTGACTAAGTGACCAGGCTTTTGACACCTCACAGAGACTAGTATCGGGACTCACAGACCTTCGGTTTCAAAACCCTTGGATTTCCTGTATATACATAAAATCACAACTTAAAACGAAATAGTCTTAGTTCAAAAGCATATTTAAATTTAAGAAAAAGAGATTTTCCCTATATTTATTAATTCACATTTACTACACTTAATATAATTACACATCTATTAAACTAATGAAATCCTCGACCTTTTAGAAGGCTGCAACATCGGTTGTGAGCCGGCAAGATGCAGCAAACTTTTATCAGTCTCGGATAATTACTATGTGCCTTATTTAGAAGACTTCAACATCGGTTGTGAGCCGGCAAGATGCAGTAAACTTTTATTAGCTCACAGTTTATTATTATTATTACCTTAATTTTTTTTCTTTCAATTAAACATATAATACCACGATATAGAGAAAATTTCTTTTTAGAAAATTTAAGTATAAATTTGAACTAAAATAATTGATACCGACTACTCTTCAAAAATTATTGATTTAAGTTTAATTTTTGAAGAGAGCACGTATTATTAATCCGGTTAGAAGCTTATGGGAGAAAAAGCCACAAACTACACTTATGAGCTCTTAAGATTTCCAACTAATCCTTGTTTAGCATCCAACTCATAATTAACTCTATCATTTTTTGTTTTTCGCAAAGATTGGCGAATGCTTAGTCTAAAAGTTAAGGGACAAGCTAGAGCGTAACATGCTTGATGGAGTCAAAATTTATTCTTATTCTACCCAGCAGGAAAGTCAAAATTGTGACAAAACACTTATTTTGTTTTTGAAATTTTTTTAAAATTTTCATTTTTTTGGTATTTTGGTAGTAAAAATGGGATTACGTAAAAACAACAGCTGCAGGAAAAATCAAATTGATAGATCCCCCCATACTAGAACTAAACATTGTCCTAAATGTTTTAAGAAGGGTCTCTACGTAAATCCTAAGCCGTTTATTAAGTCCGCTTAAAGATAAACGTTAGTCGATAAGATTTGGATATTGGATTCCCATAATGAAGCTGAGGATGTGAAGCTCGAGTGAACGAAGGACAAAAACCGCGAGCACGAGAGACTTCAAAAATCCGGGCAATCCTGGACATACAACACAACACAAAACAAGAGAATGGAAGAGGCACACCTCCTCACATCATAAAACACTTATTCATTACTACATTATAATTATATTAGGATAAGCATGGGTTGCCACCCACGAAGCGCTTGTTTAAAGTCACTTAGCTTGACCCGGTCCCCCCATACTTGAATTGGTTAAGGGGGATAGAAATGGAGATGACGAACACCCAAATTAGGAGTGTTCTCTCCATGAATCAACATCAGGCTTTTATGATGAAAAAGCTTGGAAGCTTTAAAGCCCCTATGTGATGAAGAAGGAGGAGATTTCTCTTTTGAAGCAAGAACACCGTGATTGAAAACTTTGTCTTCATTTTCGGATAAAAATGGAAGTAAAGTATCAATCATGGGGGAAAGAGTAGCAATAAATCTTGTGGATTCGACTTCAATGCATATCCCCGGATCGTAAATCTTGTTTCTATCTCCGAAAAGGGAAGAAACATCAAGATCATATCCGAGATCATTATGAGAAGGAATAAAGTCGAAATCCATATGAAGGGTGGGATGGGTGGGCAAAATGTTAGGCACATCAACAGTGATGTCTTCCACCACATCAACGGTTGAATCTCCCGAATCGGGATAATCAACATGAAATGATTCGAACTTGGGTAGAGAAGTAGAATTATCGTCACCTTCCGATTCGTAATCATCACTCTTAATACCCGGTGATATTGATCCATCCGAAGCAAGAAAAACATCGATCTCCTCCATGAGAGAGTCACTATCCTCGACGGGGATAGGAGATGGAGAGAAAGACTCGATAGAATTATCCACATTAAGCTCTTCCGGAGGGCGAGGAGATGAGTTGTCATAAAGCAATCTCTCAACTAGATGAATTTCACCCTCCGGATCAAGGTTGTCATCATCAATTCCCGGTGGAATTGATTTAAGAAGAGTAAGTTCATCGGCGAACTCATCTAGAAGAGAATCAATCTTAGAAGAAGAATCAATCAAAGTATTTCGATTAAGCAAAGATTCTATAAGATTGGATTTGACATAAAAGGAATCAATTCCCGGGGGAATTGAAGTGATACTTTCTAACACCTCATTTTGAATTAGATTCACCTCGGTAGAAATGATTTCTTCAACAAGATCAAAAAGAGGATTAGAGAAAAATTTAAAATTCTCCATTGGAACGTCCTCCTTGGAAAATGACTCATAATCACTTGAGGTACAATCATCATCGATATCGAAGAGAGGGTTAGAGAAAGTAACAAGATGACTCTTGGGAAAATCATCATAAACGGGAAAATAACACACACCGTCGGAAGCATCCTCGGACTTACTTGGGGTTGGGACAAGGATCTCAGCACTAGACTTTATGAATTCATCCGATTCCCTTGCCGGACTAGTGTCAAGATGCTCATCCTCCATTATGAGAGAGTCAACGGGATCCTTGGTTGTTAAAACGGGTGTGATTGCAATACACGGAGGAAGTCCAGAAATAATAATATCTCTCAAGGGAATAGAACTTTCCTCGTCATCGTCATCATCGTAGTAAATGCGAATCTTCTAATATTGCGAAGTCTTAGGAGTATAAGAATCAAGATTAACCACTTGTTCTTGACGTTGTTGTAACCATGCTTGAAACGTCTCACGAAGCTCAATCATTGAATCATTCATCCTTTGTTGAAAGTTTTGATGGTCGATGACAGATTGCGAGGGTTGAAATTGGTCAAGACCGAAAGAATTATGATCGTAAAAATTTTGATTTATCGGTTGACATTCAAAAGTTGCATGAGGACCTCCGCAATTTTCACAACAAGGCTCATAGAAGATCACTTGTTGACATTGAAAAGTCTTATGCGGGCCCCCACAGCGGGTACAACAAATATATTGTTGTTGAAAACTTTGAAAATTTTATGGGAAATCAAAGTCTTGATTGTAACACGGTTGATTATAGTTAAACGGAACTTGAGGTGGACAATCGTGACCATAATGAGCATCATTCCCACAAAACTCACAAGAATACGTCGGTGGTTGTGAAGGTGGGTTGAAAACGTTAGGAGAATCATCGACAAAATTAGGGGTGGAATCATAAGTGAATGAACTTCCATCTCCAGAATAGCATGTCAGATTGAAACTTGGCAAAGTTTGTGGGAGCTCATCAACGGTTTGATTGTTGCATGGTTCCGGATTAGAGATAATCGGAACTTGCGGTGGACAATTATAACCATAATGAGCACCGTTCCCACAAGACTCACAAGTACATCGTTGACAAAAGATACCATCTAACGAATCACCACACCCGTAACAACAATGATGGTCGATTAGTGGAGGACTTTGTGAAACATTTTCGGAAATATTTGGAGAATCATTTAAAGAATTCGGATTCGGATTATTTCCATATCTTGAAGCACAAATCAAACAAAGTCCTTTGCTAAGACCACTTCCACACCTCATGCAAGTACATCGTTGACAAAATTCACCATCTCCTAACACATCTTTACAATGAAAGCAATGACGTTGGTTGGACGAAAACGTGTGGGGATGTGGTGGTGAGTCGGGAGCTTTATTAGAATCATGAACAAATTTGCCAACGGAACTCATATTCGAACAACAACATTCTTTATTATACAAAGATCCACAAGACGAACACTCTTTAATCGTGTAAATAGGATTCAAACGATAATCGAGTGACGCCATAAGAATTAAACAATATAGAGGGATAAGAAGAAGAATTAAATGGCAAAGAGGTTAAAGGAGATTATTTTTGGTTTTTCGAGTTTTTTTTAAACACATATTTTATTAACGGACAAAAATGAGACCTGAATAACTTAAACCAATAAATAACTTGTTTTCACGGTAGCTCTCTAAAAGAAAAACGCACAAAGGAGCGGAGGAGCGGGAAAACGCGAAGCTATTAAAAACCTTCTCCTTTCGGGTTGTAGTTCCTCGGAACAACCCTCCTTATACCCCTCTTATAGTTTGTTAATCTCTTAAAGGTGAGCCGTACTTCATAAGTGACACAAAGGCAAGTTTTAAATCTTTTGTTGTTTTTAAATACTTTAGGAAAAGTATTTATGATTATTTGATAATATACAAAAATTGAGAAAATAAAATATTTTTCTATTTTTCTATTTTTATAACAAGAAAATAACTTCACAAGGAAGGGTCTTCAAGGCACAACAAACTTCAACTCGATAATCGTCTCACGGCCTCCCCGGCAGCGGCGCCAAAAATTGATTGCTAATCCTTTACTATATATATAAATATATAATATATAATAAATATATAATATAAATATATAAATAAGGAAAAATATCAATTATAGAAGAGTCAAAATTCCGTAAGGCTTTTAAGAAGATTTCTACTTTTATCCAAAGCAAAAAACCCTAAAAACCTTCCCGGGTCATTTCCCGTCGAGGAGTGAATTTGAAAATCGAGAATCGGTTTGTGGAACAATGCTTGAATAATCACAAGTTGATTTGGTTTTCTATTTCTACTAATAAAATGCAAAAACAAGTGAAGGCATGCTAAAAACTAAAGTAATTAAGGTGAAAAAACGAAGAAACACGAGAACGGGATCTAATCCCGTTCTTTAAAAAACTAAATTTTACAAATTTAACCCTACGAAAACAAAAATAATTTTCTACAGTCCTAAATGATAAATAAAAAATTTACAAAAAAGAATCATAATTTTTTTTATTTAATTTATTATGAATTAAAAACTGATTTAATCTAAAAAATTAATTAAAAAATACTAAACTAATTTGGAAAATTCTGAAACAATCATGAAAAGTCCCTTGAACGCAGCTTAATCTAGGAAAAATAAAAACTGAAAAATTGCTAAACGGAATAAGCAGTAATTAAGCAAAATAAGCCTGATAAGCAAAATGAGTAAAAAGGGGGTAAATATTAAATAGGGTGGAGTTATAACTGAAAAAGACCCAAGGGCAGATGGTGTGTGGTGTGTGTGATAAGGCTTGGTATAAAGGGAGAGGTCACAGGTTCGACCCTTGCGCCTCTCTTTTTTTTAAAAACATTTTTTTTTCGAAAACTTTAAAAACAAAGTTATAAATAAGCTGAAAACTAACAACTTTAAAACTTGAGATTATTTTTAAAAAGCTACAATAAGCCTAGAAAATGAGTTTAAAGATGAAAGTTCTTAAGTTTATATCTTAAAACTAAAATGACTAACTGTGGTGATTTTGCAAATACCAAATAAGCTCTTAGAGCTAAACTTAAGGCCTAATAAGCTACTAAGAACCTCAAAACAGATTTAAATACTTAATCTACACCTAATTAAAGTATTTCTAACAAGCTAAGAGCTTAAAAAGCTCAAATGAGCTTTTAGCTAAACTGGTTGCCAAACAGCCTAAAAGGGCCTGTTTAAGCTACATGTAGCCCTAGTAAAAGCTATTTTAAATCTCTAAAAAGCACAAACATATAAATTTCAACCATCAAAGAACTTATGTTTAAAATTTCGGACTCTGCCTTAAACTTTAACTAACTAAAAAAATAAGATTGAAATTTGTTGAAAACTGACCCATAAACTACTTTTGAAAACTGTTTTGACCCATTTTCACTTAAACTAATGAAGCAGTTCCAAAAACCTTTTTGACCAGGTTATAGATACAAAAATGAATGCTTTTAGAACTTGAAAACTCAACTTAACAACTATAAATCAAAAGTAAAGCAGCACAAAGATTTGATTGAGCAAAAACATGCATATTAGTAAAACTGATTTGAACCTAAACTTTTGCAAAACAATGAAACAGTACAAAAACTATAACTACCAGATTTTAGTCATCAATAAAAGGCAATTTTGAGCTTGCAAACACAACATTAAAGCTTGAAAACAATAAATCTAATCCTAACAGATTCAAAACTAGTATTGTGCACAGGTTCTAAAAATTTCTTAGAGAAACATGAGAACATCTTAAAACTTGAACCTAAACTATCTAAACATGATCAAAAATAGATTTATGTAGAATCGAAACTGACTTTTAAAGAATATAAAAGACCAAAACAGATTTTGCTCTACTTTTAACCACTAAACCAAACACTCCTTTAAGATTTCAAAAGCATTTTTAAGCTGATTTAGATTGCAATAAGATAAGGGTTATAAAAACATATTATTAACTAAACATGTTAAGCATTAAAAAGCAACTTTTAACTACTAAGAAGCACTTATCAAAAAGCTTAATGGAATAAGCAGATTTAACTAAAATATGACAGATTTGCATACTATGAATTTAAAAACTAAACTAAGCTATATCTAAGATAATTAAGCACATAAATGACATAATAAGCATAGATAAGCAGAAAAATAAGCAGTTCAACAGTAAATAAGCTAAAAGTAAAAAAATTGAACTTACAAGACCCTTTGCACAAACAAGGGTATAAAAGCTTTTCAAAAGCTAAATCTATAAGCTCTAGCTTGTATTAAACAAGCTGATAAGTCCATAAGCCCATCCCTTTTTGGCTTATCATCCATAAAACAAGCTGAGGTATTTTGGGTGAGTGATTTAAGATAGTGACAAGTATCTTAAAGTCATAATTAAGAGAGCTTATAAAACTTATTTAGAGAACTTGGAAAACATACATTAAGCTTGAGAAAATAACTTGTAAACAGAATTAAGCTTGTATAAAGTGAAGACAGAATTGAAATTCAATTAAGCAGTAATTTCATTAATAATAAAAACTGGTTACAATGCTTTTAAAAATAAAGTACAGGAAATTAAAATGACATTTTAAAAGTAAAATTACACTACTCCTAAGTTACACTAAAACTAGATAATTTCTTACAAAGAGAACTCTAACTATTTATATAAAAAAATATGCTAAAGCTGCAGGGTCTTCATGTGTTCATGTGTGCTTGTTGTGTTTTCTGTGTGAGAGGAAACCAAGTCTTCATCCAAGCCATCCATAAATCTTGGTTACCAAGCCTTTGAATCCAAGCCGTCCAATAAGAAAACATGGGATTGCCAAGGTGGCATTGAGCCATGTGAAGTGGGGTAGAGGTGGTGAGAGTGATGGGGTGAAGTAGGGTTGAGTTTTGTCATGGAGTTGCAGGGTTCAGGGGAGAAGACATAAAAATAACAATTTGGCGCCAATTTGGTTCGTTTGTTTTTATCACTGTTTTAGAGATAACAGGGTGACGGTTTATAGGTTTGGCAAGATTAGCCCCTAAATTTGTGTAGTTTTATTTCATGGAAAGTCCTTTGTGGTGTAAAGTTATATGAAAGTTGGCAGGAATAGCCCCTGAAGTTGTGTAATGTTATTGCATGGCTCGTCCTTTGTGGTGCTAAGAGACTTATCAGTTAAGGGATTGTGGGCTTAACTCAGTTAAAAGGGGGATTGGGCTTTTTGGGCCGAGTATAAAATAAAAGGGTATTGGGCCCTTTTATTTGTGTTTGTCTTCATATGATACATTAATGGGCTGACCCAGCCCATTAGATGGTTACGGGTGGGCCCATTAAGTATTTCTTCGATTTCGGCTCCGTCTTTGACTTTGACTTTGTTGGGGTTGACTTTGGTTGACTTTATGACTTTGACTTTTTGTCTTTTTCACGCTCTTTCCGTTCTCGTGCTCGGTTTTGTTGTTTTGGCTTCGTTTTTGTTCTTTTCTCGGATATCCGTTTCCTGCACAATACACATGCAAAACACACAAATACAATGTATTTTTGGTATGTTTTTGGTCTTTTAAGTCCGTTTTTATAGGCAAAAGGTATGTGTAATTAAACACATACCACTCGCCATTTGGTAAAGTCCAATCAAATGAGTGCAACATCGAAGCCAAAATATACACCAACATTTTCTCGCCCAAGGGAGCTCCAAGACACCTCCTTCTACCCGACCCAAAAGGAATAATGTTGGGATTGTATCCATTATAATCAAACTTTGTTGTTCCATCATCAACGCTCAAAAACCTATTTGGATTGAATTCTAGTGGATTGTCCTAATATTGAGGATCCCTGTGTATAGCCCAAACTTTCACATAAACATCAGCACCTTTTGGGACGGTGTATCCGCCTACAATGCAAGATTTATTTGGACATCGGACTATCAGCATAGGAACTGGAGGGTGCAGTCGGAATGTTTCTTTAACAACCGCGTCCAAGTATTTCAGATTTGAAAGATGAGATTCTTGAACAATGTTGTTTAGGCCTACAACTTCTTTCAGTTCGTCTTTTACCTTTTGCATCATGCTAGGATATTTCAAAAGCTCGGCCATCGTCCACTCTACCATTGTTGATGTCGTGTCGGTTGTTCTAAGAAAAATCTCCTGTATGAACAAACTAGGATATTTAATATATCATTGCCATAAAGAATCTTGACTTGCCAGACGGCCTTTCTTGATCAAACAAATAAAATATCAAAATATGGTTAGGTTTACTAAATGTGTGAGTAGTGAATATTATTCCGAAAATTATTCCTTAATTAGACAATATGTTTGATTATGAGTTCCAAATAAGTACTCAATACACTACCAAAAGTATGAAGGTGACACCATATTTGAGTTACCACCTTGTGTACTTTTGTCCAATCTTTGGAGCTCGGCTCCAAAATGAGTCGTGCTTAGGTTGATAGGGTTCGAGCTCAGCTCAACAAACTTAGATGAGGGTCACCACATCAACAAGCAAGATTCAAGCTTGAGCTTGCTATCGAAAGGACTTGAATTCTGCTATAATATTTACTTAGACATTTTATTGGATAACCAATTTATAACGACCTGCTTTCTTAATAAATATTTATTAAAAGTCCCTTCGAATTAGATTACTAAAAATGTAAATTTAATGATTACGTATATCCTTTTAAAGTTATTTTTCATATTATATTAGCCTTTTAAGCATATGAAGCTTGTATCTAATAGGATAAACATACCATCAAAAGAGCTTTGATTTGAGTGATACTGAATGAAGTAGGAGCATTTTGCTCCTTAAGCTCAAGTAGAATCTGCAAGAAATCCTTCCCATTTTTTCCACAGCTTCGTCTCGTTTAATGGCTATCCTCTCTTTGATAATCCGCTCGAAAATTGCATCCATAAGACTCTCTCTCAACACCTTGTAAATCAAATAACGAAAGCACGGGGAAAAAGTCTGACACATTCGCTGCTCCTAGAAGCTCCACCATTTTTGTAATCACTTCACGAAACTCTACCCCTAGATTTGTGCTTTTTACATCTTCAACTAAACTTTTACCCCACGCCATGCTACTTATGACATTCAACAATGTCAAAAAAGCAATCCCACCAATGTCCACTTCTGCCCCCCATTGTTTTGATTAGGGGTGGCAATTAAGGTCGGGTTCGGGTTGGCGGGTTCGGGTTAATAGGTTGGAGGGTCAGAAAACCTCAACTCAAACCTGACCCATTTAAATAATCAGGTTAGCTATGTCAACCCTAACCTGTTTAAACATAAACTGAACCTGACCCATTTAACCCATATATACGTAGGTTGGCGGGTTAAATAGGTTACACGGGTAGAATATGTTAAACGGGTTTCAGGTTAACCCATTTAACCCGTTTTATATAAAGAAGTTGACACATTACACGGGTTAAACAGGTTAAATAGGTATGTGGGTCGATACGTTTAACCCATTTAACCCGTATAATAAAATATATATAATTTTTAATTTAAGGAAAAAACTTAAACGGATTGGCGGGTCGACCCGATTAATTTATTCCCAACCCGAACCTGACCTGTTTAATAAACGGGTTAGATGGGTTGACCCAAAACCGACCCGAAATCTATTTAAAATCAACCCGAACCTGTTAATTTTCATGTCGGTTTCAGATCGGGTTTTGTGTCGGGTCAAAAATTGCCACCCCTAGTTTTGATACACATGCTTGATGGTTTTTCTCAATCCACCTCGTCGAAAAGTGCTAGAAGCATTGAGGTTCTTATTGCTTAGGACTTCGTATGCAAATACCTTACGCATGTTACGCCAAAGTGAGTTGTTATCAGACCATATTATACTCTGCCTACCATATGAGACGACTGTGCCAGCTATAGGAGGATCTCGACTAGCAAAAATCTGGTCTTGCTCACGAAGAACAATTTTAGCTAGGTCTGAAGAGCCAACAACAATGCGAATCTTACTGTCGAGTCTTAGAGCCTAAAAAGTAGGTACCATAATTGCTGATCCATTGGTGTACCTAAGGTACCCAGTCAGGGCAAGCCACGAGGCGTCCGCGGAGTCAACGCGCCTTGCTAGAAATGCACCATAAAATAGCAAATGTGATGATTGAACAAGTGAATAGTAATACGTAACCATGGCCCATAAGGATAATGAGATTATTCATTTTTTGAAGACTAACATGATGAACCACAAGCAGCATTCTAAAATGATAAGAAATATATTGATCTTGGTTTAAGTGTAATTTAAAGGAGCTCTGTTCGAATGGTATATATTTTCTGTGGTGGTTAATGATATGGCGACCTAACATTTGATATTTTTGATATAATTGTTGAAACATATAATTTTTATCTCACGTTGCTGGAAGAATTATAATATCTTTTCATCAATGATTACCAAATGGATAAAGTCCTTAGTTTGTAAATTCCTAACAATCTAAATCAGAATTTTTAAGATGGATCAAATCATACTGAAATCTCATGTTGAATAATCTGAAAAGTTTAGAGAGTGTGATTTTCGTCGTTGGCAACAGAAGATGTTGCTTTACTAAACAAGATTCCATTTGTCGTATGTTTTCACGGATTCTGAACCAACATATTTGTATATGGATGGACATAATGTTTCTACTGAAGCACAAGTGTCAGATTATGAAAAAGCCGTCTCACAATGGAATCATAATGAATATAATTATAGAAATTATCTTCTGAATGCTTTGGATGATTCCCCTAATAATATTTATTCAACATTTACAACTCCAAAGAAGATTTGAGAATCATTAGAAAAGAAATACAAGACTCAAGTTGCATGTTCTAAGAAATTGTGGTTAGAATATTCGTGAATTTCAAGATGAACAATGCAAAGCCCTGTTGTGACACTACAAGAACTGAAAATGACGTACATGGCCTAAGATTATTATACTAATTTTATAATATGAAGCATATAATCAAATTAAAAATGATTCAGTAATAGGTAGTTTATGTTGGAATATGTTAGTTGGATTAGCAATATACGACTAGAAATGTGTAAGCCTATTGGGGGCACACACGTTAAACACTTAGAGTGCGTTAATACTTCACGAGCGTTTTTAAATGTAAACCAAAAGGACTAAGAATAACGAGACACGAATCCTATGGAGCCTAAGTGAAATAGCCGGCCATAAGGTTCATAGAGTGTTTAGGTTTATTTTCTTGGAGGATAAGAAGGATAAAAGAGTTGTGATAAGGTTTGAAGTGTGATCTCCTAGTTATATCATGATTAGGGTTTAGGTGATATAAAACCACCATCACCCTAACTCATTATGATGCCTCAATAAGATCACAGAACCATAAAACCATATCCATCTCTTCTCCTTCATTAAAACATCCATCTACATAAACCCTAATTAGGGTTTTTGATTTTCGGTTCACCCTTATCACACTCTGCTAATTTTCGGTAGCCTCAAAAGGGGGTTTTGATTGTGTGATTCGATCCCACATCTTCTACAGTAGGTGTAGGGCTTTGGTTTAACAGGTTCTCAGGCGTGACAACAAGTAAAAACATCTAGGGTTCGTTTTTTGTGATTTTCGGTGGAACAGAAGCAAATTCGGTTCAACCGAATTCGGTGAAACCCTAGGACACTTATCTGATTTTCGGTACAGTCCAATTGGGTTGGTTTTGGTATCTAATTCAAGTTACATTGGTATACACTAGTTGTTTGGGATATACGTGAAGCAAGGCTAGCATCCGGGCGCATTTGGTTGACGTGTTTGTGTGAGCAACCGTAGAGGTGACATCTTAGTCACTAGTTTCAAAGCTTTTAATTCTCGTTTGATTTGTTTAAGGCATTCAACAAAGGTTAGTTTTCTCGTACTCTTTTATGTTTATTGTGTGTTAATCATATGTGCCAAACTAGATCCATATCCGCTACGTACTCGTAGTTATTGGTTAACTAGATATTAAATCCCAACAGTTTACCTAGGGGTGGAACGAACCGAGCCGAGCCCGAGCCTGCCAGAGCTTGAGCTCGGCTCATTTATATATATAAAGCTCGAGCTCGTGCACGAGCTCGTTTCGAGCCTCATATCTTGAGCTCGAGCTCGGTTCGTGAAAATTTTCACAAGCTCGGGCTCGACTAATTTATATGATGTGTTGACTAAAACAAAGTTCAAAATGAGATCGGCTCGAGCTCGTTCACTTCTTGTAAGCTCGTTTATACACAATACATGTATAGAAACTATATATATGTATATGTTTCTAGGGTTCGAGTAGGCTCGCGAGCCTACTCGAGCTTTTGTATAGAGCTCGGGCTCGAGCTTGCTTATTAAATGAGCCCAAACTTAGGCTCGAGCTCGAGCTCGAGCTCGTTTGAGCTTTTACCGATTCAATCTCGAGCTTTTCACGAGTTAAATATCTTTGTCTTGTTATGACATTATACATATATGTAGATTTGAGTTTGACCAATTATAGTAATACACATTATAGAAGTAAAACGCCGCCGTTTTTGCGGCTTGAAACAGTGAAATGAACAGTACCCGGCCCACTGGGCTCGGGTTTTTTTTTTAAATACGCAATACAAAAAAAAAATACTCGACACAAAATAAAAAAAAGAAAATTACAAAAGTACTGACTTATATAAAAAAAACCACTATTAAACATAAGACCAAAAAAATAAACCCGCACAAAATAATATTAAAAAAAAAATTTGTTCGGCACAAAAGTGATACGACGTCGTTTTTTACGTCATGCTACAGTAATATGGCCACTTTTTTTTTATAAATACGCAATATAAAAAAAAATACTCGGCACAAAATAAAAAAAGAAAATTACAAAAGTACTGACTTATTTAGATCAAAAAATACCCGCGCCATGAGGCCTAACACATAAGCCCATATAAAAAAAACCACTATTAAACATAAGCCCGAAAAAATAAACCCGCATAAAATAAAAAAAATTAGAAAAAAACAATTAAACCCGCAACTATGCGCGAAAAATTAACGTCCCGCAGCAACGCGCGGGTAACCATGCTTGTTTAACCTATGCCATATCATTAGCAGTGCCCGCAGACATACTTCTATTATAAAAATGTTGTATCGAGTAAATAAAGTAACTGAACAAAAATATTATTCAACTTTAACCCGCGATCAACAGAGATGACACATGATCTAGCACTTATAAAATAACCCAAACGATCAATACGCAATAAAAAAAAAAAATACTCGACACAAAATAAAAAAAATAAAATTACAAAAGTACTGACTTATTCATATCAAAAAATACCCGCGTCATGAGGCCCAACACATAAGCTCATATAAAAAAGACAACCCCACTAAAAATATTAAAAAAAATATGTTTCGGCACAAAAGTGATACGACGTCGTTTTTTACATACGTCGTGCTACAGTAATATGAACAGTGTTCGGCCCAATGGGCTTTACCCATTTAGGCACGGCCCATATTTTTTTAATACGCAATCAAAAAAAAAATACTCGACACCAAAATAAAAAAAAAATTAACTAAAGTACGACTTATAAAAAAAAAACCACAATAAACATAAGACCAAAAAAATAAACCCGAACAAAAATAATATTAAAAAAAAAATTTTGTTCGGCACAAAAGTGATACGACTCGTTTTTTACGTTCATGCTACATAATATGGCCACTTTTTTTATAAATAGCAATATAAAAAAAATAACTCGGCACTAAATAAAAAAAGAAAAATACAAAAGTACTTGACTTATTAGATCAAAAAATACCCCCGCCATGAGGCCCTAACACATAAGGCCCATATAAAAAAACCACTATTAAACTAAGCCCGAAAAAAATAAACCCGCAAAAATAAAAAAAATAAGAAAAAAACAATTAAACCCGCGAACTAACGCGAAAAATTTAACGTCCCGCACAACGCGCGGTAACCATCGTTGGTATAAACTATGCCATATCATTAGCAGTGCCCGCAGACATACTTCTATTATAAAAATGTTGTATCGAGTAAATAAAGTAACTGAACAAAAATATTATTCAACTTTAACCCGCGATCAACAGAGATGACACATGATCTAGCACTTATAAAATAACCCAAACGATCAGGTTTTGCGGTTCGAAAATTCTACTTCATTGTAGATAAATAACTAGTATTAGTGAAAGACACTTTTCAAATACGAGAAGATGGATTTTTTTTTTTCTTGTTATAGAATGTGACTGTAAAATTGTTAATAATGTTCTTGTGGTGAGTGGGGTGAGGCGTGAGGCAGATAATGGCTTTTGGGATTTCAAGATAAAGTGGAATAAATTTAAATTTAGAAGTCATTCAATTTTCATTTCAGCTAGCTAAGCGGGAAAGTTTCCTCCATTATTAAAAAAATTAAAAAAAATAAGATTTATTAATTTGATTTTATCTTTTTATCTTAACAGGGTTTTTAGCTCGCGCTTCGCCGCGGAGCGTTGAGTCAAGAGGAATCTCGCTTGTGTTTCGCTTGACAGAAGTAAAATGAAATAAGCTGCAATGAATGGCATTAACTTCAGGCAAATTTATGTATTTAAAAATAAATAGATAAGTAGAGTAAATAAGCAATTCCAGAAACATACAAAGTTGTTAATCTATACAGATGAAACATGTACCATTTTGAAACACTAATGTGTAGCTTGTCCCATCTTATATACAATGAATATATTTCCTTAAAATTTTGTTGTTGTGCATAACACGATATCAAATTTAAGTCATGCAAAGATGTATAGAATTTAGGGACATTCTGCATTTTTTTTACAAATATCCTAACAAAGTTAAGTGTTATGAAATTAAGCAACTGACTTTTGTCAATCACCCATTGCGGTCAATATGCTTCTACTTATCACAATCACATTTTTTCTCACATATTTAAATATCAGCACACCAACAAACCTACTTAAGAATAACAATTTGATCATTTATAAAAGACCAATACTTTTATCAGCACATATTACACCGTCTTCTCGTATCTATGTTGATTGATATCGAGTTTAGAAGTTTACTACAACAAAATTATGTACATTCATCTATCATGATCTCGCTAATGCACACATGCAATCAACCGTATTAAGAAAATAAAAGTGACAGCTATCAAACCTGGCCCAGCAACCACCTAAATTGAATCTGTTTTGTCAGAATGGGAATAACCCTTTTTTTATCTCCCCATATTCCTCGTGCAATTTAATGTTGACGCTGATCCAATGGTCAATGATGCTATAGTTGGGGATGGTGCAGGACTTTCCTCCACTGGGTTACTGTCTCCAAATTTCATCTTTAGCTGTACAACACTCGGACATATAAATTTATTAAAACATGTCTATAACCATATGACTGCATTAATGCCAATTGATAAATGTGTGCGCATCAGTAGATCCAAACACCAGACCAAGCAAACATATCACAAATAAGTAGCATAAATTTTAGATCCAAACAATAAATTACATAGATGGAATTTCAAGTTAAAGACACAATTACGCGACTGCAGATTTGACAAATCAAAACTTACTCTTTCTTGTCGATTTAAACATTAGTAAATACAACTTTGTTAAATATATATTAATGTTAAAAGATTAGAGTAATGTAACACTGCATATTGGCTATGTCGTAGTTTCACCCTAGCCGAACTATTGGTATGAGTACTTCGTCTTGTTAAATAGGGCAAATTCCAAGAAAAGTGTAACATGGTATAGAGTGGTAAACGTAATTTATATAGCTATCTCTTTAGAAAAAAAAACTTTATTAATAAAACCAAAAGATGTTTCAGTCCAAATTGTTGATATGTGTGACTTGACGCATCTTTTATTATTGACTGCTTGGAGTTTCAGTGACAAACAAAGTTAAGTACTTGATATTTTCAACATCATTCAGTAGAGAGATAAACGCCACTTCTGATCCATTCGTCTACATGAAAAAGAAATTTATGAAAAAAATAAGACTCATTCTAGCATATGCAAAATGGAATAATTATGACAAATTTTAATGTCTGTGTCGTTATATATTTTATAAAATTTATAGATTTTAAGCTGTTTGAAAAACTCGAGAAACTTTCTGCAGTATCAATTTTGCTATAAAAATAAGAGGCTACAAGTGTACCGGCAAATGTTTTTTTTTTTTAATTTTGTTAATAAAAATTCAAATTTCTTAATAAAAATTCAAAATTTCTTAATAAAACAAATAAAATTTTATAAATAGGACATACCCGAACCCGACTTGACCCGACCCGACTTGGACCCGAACCCGACTAACCCGAGTTCAAATAGGGTCGGGTTCGGGTATATTATTTTTAGCCTCGACCCGACTTGGACCCGACCCGTTTGACCCGAACCCGACCAACCCGACCCGATTGACACCCCTAGTTGTGAGTACATGAATAAGGAGGTTGAAGGTACACTTGTTTGCATTATAAATAGTAGTTATTTGGTTTGCCTTCATACATAACTAATCGATGTATGTTCTTATCACTGTATAAACAAGGTAGAAATGAAATGTATCTCAAATTAATGAAAAAAAATCATACCCAATATGATGTAGTGAATATAAAACAAAATAGCAAATTGAATCTGTTGATTC
>BQNB010015181.1:62575-73705 GCA_026074375.1 Tanacetum coccineum | reverse complement strand
TAGCGATACTTACTCGCCAAGCACAAACAAGTCCGGGCCAGACAGGGCAAACTCTAAGGATCATTCTTACAGTAGAGGTCGTCCTCACAGACGGGACTCTTCTCCTAGCAAAGATCGTCCTCGAAGCAAAGACCGCTCCCGCGGCATAGAAGAATTATATGGTAATACATGCTCCTCCTACAGGACAAGGGCCAGACATAGATATTACTCTCGTGACAAGGACCGCTCTTGTAGCATGAAAAGAGAGAGGGAAAGTGAATCCCCGTTATCTGGGAAAGTGAATCCCCGTTATCTTGCGTGTCAGAGAGCGGCATCAGCGATAGAGGACACTGGAAGTCAAAGTCAAAAAGGCGCAAGCCTACAGATGAAGAAGACTTAGCAGTACCCTGGTCATGTGAAGAGGTGGGTGCATTCACACCTCGAATCCGCAATTTCAAAAGTTCGCGGAAAACACGAATGCCTAACAACGTGAAAACCTATGACGGAATAGAAGACCCAGAGGATCACGTGAAAATTTTCCAAGCCGCAGCACAGGTGAAACGTTGGACAATTCCTACGTGGTGTCATATGTTCAATTCTACCCTAATAGGGACCGCGAGAGTATGGTTCGATGAGCTCCCTTCGGAAAGTATAGACGGATACAAGGATCTCAAAGCGGCAAAAGAAGTACGTCAAAGATCCAGTGGAAATCCACAATATCAAGCAGAGGGACGGAGAGACCATCGAGAATTGCATGGAGCGATTCAAGGTTGAAACTGGACGAATGAAGGGGGCCCCTGAGTGCATGCGAATCTCCGGATTCATGCATGGGGTGTTAACAACCCTGAATTGATAAAGCGCCTCAACGAACACGTTCCAAAGACCATGGAAGAAATGATGACAGCTACCACTGCCTTCATACAAGGAGAAACTACCGCCGCTTCCAAAAAGAAAGGTCACACATTGTGGAAACCACAGGACCAGCCCAAGCGGCATGTTTCAGAGCGGAAATCTGACTTCCGAGGTCAGCCAAGGGAAGGACGGGGGTCTAACAGGTTTACCCCCCTTACCAGAACACCCAAAGAAATCCTCGCAGCCGAAGCGGGAAAGTTCAAACCACCACCACCCATGGTAACCCCGGTAGAGAAGAGAAGCAGCAACAAGTTTTACGACTTCCACAATGATAAAGGACACAGCACAGACGAATGCATACAATTAAAAAAGCAGATCGAAGAGTTAGTGCGAGCAGGCAATCTCTCGCATTTAATTAAGGAAATCAAGCAAGGTAGAGATCAACCGAAGGTTGGAAAAAAGGAAGTCCCGGCCAAAGACAAGTCCATGTCAATCTATATGGTACAACCGTGCATAGAATGACAAGGCAGAAAGTGACTCAAAGCTTTACCTGTGTTCGCGAAATTACGTTCCCACCATTGGCTACCAGTAGGGGGCAGAAGGTCCACTTGTTATAGAATCGGAAATTGGCGGGCACATGATCCACCGCATGTATGTAGACGGGGGTTCCTAAACGGAAGTACTCTATGAGCACTGCTTATCGTTAACCGATTTTACTAGAGAAACTATATGACCACTAGGACAACTTAGGCTCATGGTAACAATAGGAGATGCAGAACATTCTACAAAAGCATGGATGAATTTCATGATCGTGAGGTCACGATCACAGTACAATGGTATCATTGTAAGACCTGAAATAAGAGAAATCTAAGCAGTACCATCCACAGCCCACATAATGCTGAAGTTCCCGGTTGACGGAGAAATAGTCACTATTCGTAGCACTATCTTGATACCCACTAAGTGCGCCACTGTGACCACATCGTCTAAGAAGATCCTCAAAGAGGCTGAAGTCCGTCATGAAAATTTCAAAGTAGCTCTACATCCGAATTTCCAGACCAGGAAGTGGCAATCGGAGGGACGCTATCAGCGAAAGGACGAACGGAACTATGCTCGCTCCTTAAGGAAAACTTGGATATATTCGCATGGTAACCGTCCGACATGACGGGAGTACCGCGATCAGTAGCTGAACATCGGCACAATATCCGGGAAGGATATTCGCTTGTCCGACAGAAGAAAAGGGGCCAGGCCCTGGAACGTGCCAAGGCCATCCAAGCGGAGGTACAGAAACTAGTTGAGACATGAATCATGAGAGAAGTTTATTATCACGACTAGCTGTCCAATCCGGTCATGGTAAAGAAACATGACGGTAGCTAGAGGATGTGCGTGGATTTCACGGATTTAAACAAGGCATGTCCGCAGGATTGCTACCCCCTTCCAAAAATAGACTGGAAAGTTGAATCTCTCTGCGGTTACCCCTTTAAGTATATTGCTATACCAAAATGCCCTTCGGCCATGGAGTATATTGCTATACCAAAATGCCCTTCGGCCTCAAGAACGCTGGCGTCACATACCAGTGGCTGGTGGACAAAGCTTTTAACAACCAAGTTGGTGAGAATATAGAAGTGTACGTCGATAACTTGGTTATTAAGAGTCACACGGAAGCAGAGATGCAAAGGGATATAGATGAAATGTTCCGTACGTTATGGAAAATCAATATGAAGCTCAATCCTAAAAAGTGTACGTTCGGGGCAGTGGAAGGAATGTTCTTATGGTACATGATTAGCCCAGAAGGAATAAAACCATGCCCAGACAAGACAGAAGTTGTGTTGCGAATCCCGTCCCCACGGATAATCAAAGAGGTCCAGAGTCTCAATGGGAAGTTGGCTAGTCGGAACAGATTCCTCTCCAATTCGGCGGAAAAGTCGTTGCCATTATTCAAAACTTTGAAGAAGTGCATAAAAAAGAGTGACTTCCATTGGACACCAGAAGCGGAACAAGCCTTTAAGCAACTGAAGCAACACTTGTCGCAGCTACCCATGCTGGTAGCACCCAAACCAAAAGAGGAACTGATTGTATACATGTCCGCCTCCCACAGAGCTATTAGTGCGGTCCTGATGACTGAAAGGGGCACGGTTCAGACGCCAGTCTATTTTGTAAGCCACGCACTGTAGGGCCCCGAACTAAACTATACCCCAATAGAAAAGCTAGTCCTAGCACTGGTTTTCGCCGCTAAAAGGTTACGAAGATATTTCAAAGCGCACCCTATCGCAGTTATCACTGACCAACCCATCAAACAAATAATATCACGTCCCGACGTAGCAGGGCGATTACAAAATAGAGCGTCATGCTAGGAGAACACAATATCACGTACCGGCCAAGGACATCTGTGAAAGGACAGATCCTAGCAGATTTCCTTGTAGAGAAGCCGAACGAAGATCTGCCAGATACATCAGTGGTTAAAACCCCGCAAGACACGGATGGATCATCATGTATAGACGGATCAGGTGCTGGCTTAATACTGACAAGCCCAAAGGGAATGGAGTTTACCTACGTGCTAAGGTTTCAGTTCATAACTTCTAACAATGAGACAGAGTATGAGGCATTAATAGTCGAACTACGGATCGCATCACAGATGGGAGTGTGCAATGTGCACGTGAGTGTAGACTTTAAGCTGGTGGCAAACCAAGTCCTAGGGACATACGTCGCCAAAGAATAAAATATGATCAAATACCTTGAGAAGGCCAAAAGCCTGGTCAGCGGCTTCGCTAACTTTTCTATAAGCCAAGTCCCAAGAAGTAAAAACAAGAAAGCGGATGCCCTGAGCAAGATTGCGTCAACCAGCTTTGCGCACTTATCAAAACAGGTCTTGGTCGAAGTACTTAAAGAAAAATCCATACAAGAGAGGGAAGTGGTGACAGTAGTAAAAGAATATGGACCGACATGGATGACACCGATAATGGAATATTTGAAAGATAGGATCCTTCCAGACGATAGAAATGAGGCAAGTAAACTTCGTATCAAAGCTAGACAGTACGAATTGTTGGAAGGGGTTCTTTACAGACGGTCGTTTCTAAAGCTGTGGCTAAGGTGTGTGTGACCACTCCAAGCGGATTATGTGATCCGAGAAATTCATGAGGGGTCATGCAGTATGCACGCAGGACCATGGTCCGTGGTGGCCAAAGCCATGCGGTTGGGATATTACTAGCCAACCATGCATCAGGATGCACGGGATACGATATGCAAATGCAAAGATTGTCAAATACATCGTCCTGTGCCAAGAAACCCCCAACAGCCGCTGACTCCCATTACGGCTCCATGGCCATTCTACAAGTGGGGAATTGACATAGCTGATCCCTTCCCGGAGGGACTAGAAAAGGTCAAGTTTTTTATAGTCGCTATGGACTATTTTACGAAGTGGATAGAGGCAAAAGCTATGGCAACAATCAGCGGCAGTCAGGTGAAGAAGTTCGTGTTGGACAACATAGTGTGCCGCTTCAGCCTTCCGGGAGAAATAGTCTCGGACAACGGTAAACAGTTCAGCGAAAACCCGTTCAAGGATTGGTGTGAAAAGTTAAACATCACATAACGTTTTGCCTCAGTGAAACATCCACAGTCTAATGGACTCGTGGAAAGAGCAAATAGGAGCTTGGGTGAAGGAATCAAGGCCCGCTTGGGCGAAGGAAACAAGAATTGGATAAAAGAACTCTCCCATGTCCTTTGGGCCTATCGTACGATGATTAAGTCAAGTCACGGTGATACCCCCTTCTCCTTGACCTATGGAACAGAGGTCGTCATACCTGTGGAAGTCGGAATGCCAACATACCGCACCGTAGTAGTGGACACCGTGCACAATGGTGAGGAGCTACGGCTGAATTTAGATTTACTGGAAGAAAGGCGTGAACGCGCAGCAATTCGTGAAGCCAAGGCCAAATTGAAAATGACAAAGTACTACAATGCTAGGGTCCGAGGTGTTACTTTTAGACCAGGAGACTTTGTTTATCGCAGTAATGATGCAAGTCATGCTGTGTATGGGGGGAAGCTTGGCCCAAAGTGGGAAGGACCTTATGAGGTCACAAAAGCACTCGAAGATAGAGCGTACAGGCTAAGGTCTATGGACGGAACGGTCCTTCCACGAACGTGGAACATCGCAAATCTTAAGAAATGTTGTCTCTGAGCAACGGCATGGATGAGTTTGCGTTATGATTAGGGGTCCTAATAAAGTAATCCATGTATTTTTATTCCACTCTTTGTTTTTAAGTTATGAATACTTGTTATTCCATAAGTGCATACACAATATGGTGGATATCTTTAGATATCTATAGGTTAAGCACTCTAATAATTGCTTGCTATTTAAGAGGGTTGCAACCCCAACGGCCATGGATTTTGTATCCTTGCTTGTTTTATACCTAAGACATTAGCTACATAGGCAAAGACTCCCACAGAGCATATAAGTTACTACACGTGCAACACAATATACATTACTAATAAAACAAGGAACTAATGTACAATATGGTTACCCACGGACATCTGTGGGTACATTACATCAAAATATTGTCTAAGTGCAACATGCTGCACAATTTCCATTCCAAATTATAAAAAGGTGGCAAAGAGACGGATCGTTGTAGCCTTGGATATGGTTCATCTTCCTCGTCAGCTACCTCGGTCTAGGTGGCGACATCCGCCACCAGAATCGCCAGCCCCTAGGGAGCGATGGTAGGCACGAATACGAGGATGCCGTCGGATCTGGCGTGATGAGCGGAACTAATCTCATGGGTGCGACAAACCACCCTGCACTTCTTCTTTTTACAGCCCGGCTTATGTTAGCCGCAATGGCATCTTCTAACATCATCTCTTCTTTGAATGCCCAAGGATCTCTAGGGTCGCGTACCTCAGGGTATACGGGGATCTTTAGTTGGGAGAAGCTAGGGGGAAGGTCATAGATCTACTAGGGGGCATCTTCTCTGGAACCACTCCTAAGTGTAAAGATGCCACGATTAACTCCATAAGGGCATCCTTCAATCCCTCTAGCTGATCCACCAACGGGTACTTTAGATCTTTCAGGTCTTGGAGGGCCTTGACATAGTTGCTATCGGCCTTAGGGTCATATGCTTCAACAGCCGCCAAGTCTCGGTCGGCCTTCCCATGCTCTATACCGTATTTCAGAGCTTCGCTCATACCTTTAACAAGTTCTGCGGACACAACATCAGCAAATGCCTGCCTCAGCTCTGGGGACTCAGAACACTTCATAACGGCTAGGAGAAGGCCATGCCTAATGACCCAACGATAACCCGCGATCGCTGTCAACATGTGCGGATATAACTCCTCGTCAAAATCCACATTTAATTTATCCAGACGTGCATCCATCTCCGCATAGCGCTGTTCAACCTTTTCATCTTCATATTTTTTGAATTCTTCAAAGGTGGTTTTTATTTTTTCCTCGCCCGTGAGTTGTGCTTGAAGGTTAGATACCTGCTGGGATAGCTCATTGTTGCTAACTTGGAGGTCCGAGAACTGGACGCGGAGGCTTTCCAATTTCATAGTTAGTTCCGCATTCTTAGCCTCTGCGGCTTTCTTCATGTCTACCTTGGCCTCAAGCAGGGCCTCTAAGTTCTTTGTCTGATTATGAAGGCCGTGCACTTCCGCTTCCACAGCCCTGGGGGATTTAATTTCTTGATCCGGATTTTTTTATCTCTTCCTCCCTCGCTTGGATCCTCTAATCCTGTTTGGATATCTTGGTTGTGGCCTTCTTCAGTAATTTGACCTCTTGTTCAAATCTTAGCCTCAGTTGAGAACCCATAGCCACCTGTCACGCTAGGTTTATATTATACTGGCTCAGAAAGTCAGTATTGGGCAAGTGGCGTAATTCAAAGAAGCCTCCCGGTTGTACTATGTGATCTACCATGTTTTGGCACGCGTCCGGGGTGTCTAGGCGATAGTTGTTGGTCACGCCCCACTCTGGCTGATAGATACCTCCTGGCGACCCGTTCACGGACAGGAAGGAGGTAGATTTCCCTGACTCCGGACTCTTCACAAAAATCTGGCCTTGCGCCTCCGTGGTAGCAACATTTTCGGTGGGGATCTCGGTGGCCGTTTTCCTGGAAGACCTGCATTCACATTATGAGGAACATGTGATTTGTTAGTATGACTACACTTATGGAAAAAACAGCAACAAAATAATAATATAAAACAAAGAAAACGTTAAGATCGGATCACTTACTGGGCAACGTCTCGCTCGGGGTACGGTTGCGGTTTCGCATAAGACAGCGGATCTGGATTGCTCATGCTCTTCGCATCAGCAAGATTCTCTTGTGTAGTAGTTGTGAAGAAGGTGGATCCCGCTTCTAATCTCATTGAAGCTAGGGATTTCCCTCTGAGAGTACCTTTCTGCAGGGCGGAAGGCATCATGATCCTTCCTTAACACTTTGGGTGGTACATTTGCATCCGCCTCATCATTGCCCCTTTTGCGGCGCCTTTTGTTCACAAGGGGCCCCATGGCGCCACTTCCTTCTCTAGATCTGGTTCTAGAATGACCTCCGTGGTCATTAGAATTTCACCAGGTAGGATTTCACGCGACAATCCATACTAGACTTGATCTTCCATCCCGTCCCTCTCAGTAATTAATGGGGGTGGGTTTTCGTTGTCAAAATCTAGCGGCGATTTCTCTAGGGCGGAAGGTGTCCCTGAGGATCCTGACGCCATGGTCGTGTCCTCCATATCTATCACACGGCTTGCAATGGTAGTCAGTAGCGGCACCTCATAGGCAGTGCGAGTCGAGTCTCGTCCCTCACCTTGGTAGATTCAGGCACTGATCAAGTTGAACAAGTCCATATCTGCATTCACACAGGAATTGTTAGTATATTTTCATGAATATGTGAGAGGTAAAGACAGTTTATAAACACCCACCCCGGTCATCGTCATAGAGGAATGTAGGGTACACGTCATCCCTCAGAAAGTAGCTCCGACTCAGCCCTACTAGGCATAATTGGGCTTCTGGTTGTTTTTGGATAGGGCTACGATGTGTGTTCAATGTCGTTACGTCCGCTGCGGAATAGGAGTCTGCTGATGGCATCCCATCCTTTAGGGCGTTTGTGCGCCATTCCACGACGGTGGGGAATATTCTCTCGTCTACCCAGAAGAATCGATTGTTCCAGTTCTTCAGGGAGTCAAGGGGCTTTGTATAACACTGTGGGGTGTTCTTCCCCGGTCATTTTCTAAAGGACATCCATCATGAGTTGTAGGAAGGAACGTAGAAAACACGGAATAAATTCAGTGTGGGAATTATGTTCAGGATGCGGCAGTTGATTTCAAAGTGACTCACTTTGGCTGCGCCTATCACTAACAATAATGAAAGATGAATTTGGTAATGACCAAGGATGTCGAAGAGGAATTGTGAAATGGGGATATGAAAGTTTACAAATTCAAAAAACTTGGTGGGGTTATTATACAAAGAAGTTACTATACATTCCTAAAAAGTCCGCCTAAGTTACTAAACTTTCATTTTGTTCACTTAGGTTACTAAACTTATGAAACATGACATTTGGGGTTACTCAACTTTGCAAAAATATACATAAACATCATTGAACTTGTAAAAACATGACATTTATGTTACTTAACTTACCTAAAAATATACGTCTAGGTTGCTCGGATTAACATTGAAAATATAAGGTGTATGTTTATCAAAAGTTCAGTAACCTAAGTGAACAAAGTGAAAGTTGAGTAACTTAGGCAAACTTTTTGGGAAAGTATAGTAACTTCTTTGTCTATTAACCCAAACTTGGTGTAAACACTGACTTTGCCCTCCGAAAACTCCACGAATGGGTTCCTCTAGGCCAGGCTACTCAGGATGCAAGCTCTCTGGTATACCATACTCAGAGGTGAACTCTAGAAGATACTCTTGGGAGATGGTTGATACAGCGTCCTCAAGTTGTATTGTATCCCTACCCATTTTTAATTAGTTTCAAAAAGGGGCGTGGTGTACTAACCTCCGATGATGGGATTCCGTGGGAATAAGTAACTTATGCCACTGTATGTGTAAAAATGGCGATTCGATTTGAAAGATATGGAAACACACAGTGGTCGCTTGCCCTATTTATACTATGTCCTCGACAGTTGTGCCTAGTTGGATGATTGACATGTGTCCTCCACTAACTTTTTGGATGGTTAAGATAAGAATGAAATTACGATCACTTAATGCAACTAAATAACTAGCAATAACCTAGATATAACTGAGCGCATAAAAACCAGAAATACTGAGACTCAAACAACGAGCACTTTAGTTTCAATAACTTCAGCCTAAAACCATCTTAAGAAAACCACCCCTAAACACTATCTTTAACTTATATGCATGGATTAAGCTTATGTATAGTACGTATCTTTAAGGTATAGGTAGAGTATTACATAGACACTAATTATAGTTGATGACGTATAGTATGGACCGGCCCGGCCCATTCATACTATTATGGGCTTGGTAGTTAACGATGGGCCTTCGGCCCACACATCGCTGTCACGGCCACTTGGACCTACGGGTCGCGGCTGCCAGCACATGGTTCGTGGCCGCGGTATCTTCACGAGCTATTGTTAGAAAGGGATAACCTAATTAAATAAGAGATATACTCTACTTATTTAAATAGGTTAGGATAATTCTGAATCCCCTATATATCGGACGTGTCTTGGGCCGAAAGATATGGAAACCCTAAGGGTTATTTAGCCTATAAAAGGAACGCAATTGTCATCAATACAAGTATCTTACGAAAAACCCTAATTACATTCGATTACTCCCCAAGGCTATATACTTACTCTCACGCCGGAGTCCAATCGTGGGATCCGCTCCCATGATAAGGTTAACGGTGTTTCATTTCTTGTGCATGGTTCTTCAAAGTTCACTTGATACAAGAACAAGGTGCGACATACCCGAATAGTCGAATAGTTGCCTATTCGGATTAAACAAGACCCGGCCTAACTTCTGTATCAACAACCGTCAATTATCGTCGTCACCACCAAGCCGGCCCTCCATCATCACTACAAAGCACCGCCTCTACCAAAGTGAGCATATTTTTGAAGAGTTTTAAATTCTCTTTTGTCAAATTTCAGACTAATCGTATTGTTTCAATCATGTCTTCAATGAAACTGTTATTTTTTCATATATGTAGCATGTTCATGTTTAATGTTGTCGTGACATACTACTATTGGTCGACCAATTGTGATTTTGTTTTGTTATGAGCAAGGATTCATTTAATAAAAGAAAACCACACGAGAAAAAAAATCTTCTTTATTGCACCTAGGATTTTACGTGGGAGGATAACATATTCATTTGCATTCAAGCAGTGATAGATGAAATAGTCGGAGAACGATGATTGGTAACGATGATTGATGGTGGTGGTAGCGGTCGGTGGACTTAAAATGTAAAACTTAACGGATGATCGTTAAATATTTAACGAAAACACTCAAATTGGCAAAAAAAATAAGTTCAACGCCTTTTTATGCAAGAAAAAAAATACGATACCTTAATTGAAAATGACCCATATGTTTGATACATTTTTGTGTCATTTGCCCAATGTTAAACATGTCATCAAATTTTGTATTTATATGTACATGCACTTTTGATGTCGTCCAAATGCGACTAGTCACCTTTTATGTCCACTCGTAAGAAGTTTAGCTCATATTTAATTTATCAAAACTTAAACATATCACTTATCATTTAAATAACAACACATGTTATGTTCAAATATTTATTCTTTGTCACTAATCTTAATGCATATTACATCAGGCTGCCCACTATCGTACTAGGTCGCGACCTACTTATTCCGGTGCCACATCAGCTTTCTCTCTCCGGCGACCTAGTGTTGTCAGACCTTCATTTTTTTTAAAACTTCAAATTTAAATTTCATTCATTAAAATAAAAAACATTACATAAAAATAAAAAACATTACATAAATAGTTTCCTAGATTATTAAAAACGACTAGTTCCTAAATTAATCTGTTTGTTTCGTATTCTGAATGAGATTTCACCCCACATTCCATCCTGAATAACTCATCATGAGCTTGTTGTGCCTTCAGAAACTCCTCCAATTCTTTGTCATAAATTGCTTGTTCTTTTTTTGCCTTCGCTTCTTTTTCTAAGTGTTCTTTGAAAGCTGTTTCATCAACAAGTAATTGCATTAACTCTTTAGTGAGAACTAAAATAAAATTTTGCCAGAAAAAACCAACCCCTGTTCCATCTTTGTTTTTTTTTTTTGAACGGCAAATTGAAATTAATAAAAAAACTAGCAAGAAGCTAGAAAATTACAAGGATATGGATTT